>PVJS01003891.1:0-72572 GCA_004027185.1 Glis glis | reverse complement strand
CGCCCCCGGCCCTATTTTTTATACTTTATTTTGAAACTGGGTCTCACGAAGTTGCGGAGGGCCTCGCTAAGGAGAGAGAGAGAGAGAGTGAGAGAGAGAGAGACAGAACGAGAGAGCTGAGGCTGGCCGCGAACCCGGATCCTCCGGTCTCCGCCTCCCAAAGTACTGGGATTACAAGCGTGCGCCACCACGCCCGGCTACACCCAGCCCCTTATGTCTTTTGATTGGTGAATTGAGTCCATTTATATTCACTGTGGTTATTGAGAGATGATTCTTAATTCCTAACATTTTGAGTTATGACTTCTGTTTGAGAGGGTGTTTTTTTTCCCCCTTTTCTTAGTTGGCTGTTTGATGGGAGTTATTGTTTCTTTGGTTCTGGCATTTATTTATTATCTCTTCTTTATAGTTAATCTCTTTGAGTATTTACTCTAATGCTGGTTTGGCAGACATAAATTCTTTCAGCTTCTGTTTGTCGTGGAAGGTTTTTATTTCCCCATCAACTTTTATAGCTATCTTTGCTGGGTAGCTAAATCTTGGTTGGAAGTTTTCTCTCGGAGTCTCACTGCAGGCCCTCCTGGTTTTCATGACATGGTTTGGAAGGTTGGGGGTGATTCTTATTGGTTTGCCTCTGTATGTTACTTGGTTTTTTCCTCTGGTTGCCTTTAAGATTCTCTCCTTGGCCTCTATATTAGTCAATTTGACTATTATGTGACGTGGTGAACCTCTTCTCTGATCTTCTCTATTAGGGGTTCTATATGTTTCTTGTACCTGGGTGTTGACCTCCCTTTCTATGTTTGGGAGATTTTCCAATATTACCTCTCTGAAAAGATTGTTTATTCCTTTGGTTTCAGCTTCTATTCCCTATTCTATGTCTATTATTCTTAGGTTTGCTCTTTTCAAGTTGGCCGAGATCTCTTCTATGTCTAATTCATGCTGTCGAATTGCTTTTTCTACATTATATACGATGCACTCACTTTTGGAGCGGTCGTCTTCTAAGAGTGAGATTCTGTTTTCCTTGTGATCTAGTCTACTGTTAATAGTTTGTATTGATGCCTTCATTTCAGTTATTGCATCCTTCACTTCCTTCAGAGACTCTATTTGATTCCTATTTTGGGTGTCAGATTCTTTGCTTATTTGAACCTTCAATTCTTTCAGGCTCTCTCTGAATTCTTTTCGGAAATCCTGTATCATTTCTACTACTAAAGTACTGAATTGTCCTTCTGGCAATCCCTGCATTTCTGTGGTGACGGGTTCTATTATTGTGGAGTTGTGGGACCTCATTGTTTCTTTGTTGTTCTTCTTTCCCATGATTTCAGGGTTCTTAGGTTTATATCTTTGTTGCTTTTGGTATCTCTCTCTCACTCTGTAGGTTTCCTGTGTCTAATCACTCTCCCTGTGTAGTAACCTATTCTGGAAGTGGATATTTATTACTAGGTGTGCCTTAAAGACTAGCCTCTACTTTATGGTTATTCTTAGTTCTCTGTTGTGTGTTTACCACCCTTTAATACTTTCTTCAATATCTGTGTCCCATATCACTCCACTGTTGTTCTGCCAGTAGATTGTTAGTACTGGGTTGCAATAACTCTAGTGTTCCTTCTGTCCGCTGCAATGGTATTGTTGATGAGATCCAGGTGTTGAGGTCCGTGGACCTGTCACCTCTGTAATATGGGGTAGACTCAGAGATGTGGGTAGGTCAGTTTGTACCCTGTGCGTTTTTAAACTTCAGTGTGTGGGCTGTTGATTGGTTCTGTCTGTCAGTGGTAATTAGTTTGTCTTTGGTGTCTGCCAGACGTTTCTGGTGATTCACCTATTTGGCTTGGGCACAGGTGAAGAGCACTGGCACTCTCTGCTTCCTGAGTCCCTGTCTCTTCCCGCTTAGGCAGACACCCTCTTCGGCTGGCCTGGGTGCAGGTAGGGGAAGGTTCACCCTCTTCACTGCCTGTGTCCCTCTTTCTCTCTGCCTGGGCACTGGTGGGCGACACCGGCACTCTCCACACATTAGGCCAAGTCCCTCTCAGGCTGGCCTGGGGGCAGGAGAGGGAAGGCTCACCCTCTTTGCTGCCTGTGTCTCTTTTTCTCTCTGCCTGGGCTCAGATGGGGGACACCAGCACTCTCCACACATTAGGCTGAGTCCCGAGCCCCTCTCAGGCTGGCCTGGGTGCAAGTGGGGGCAGGCTCACCTTCTTCGCTACCTGTGTCCCTCTTTCTCTGTGCTTCGGCACAGGTGGTGGACACCAGCACTCTCTGCACATTAGGCTGAATCCCTCTCAGACTGGCCTGGGCACAGGTGGGGGAAGGCTCACCCTCTTCACTGCCTGTGTCCCTTTTTCTCTCTGCCTGGGCACAGGTGGGGGACACCGGTACTCTCCGCAGGTTAGGCCGAGTCCCAAGTCCTTCCCAGGCTGGCCTGGGCACAGGTGGGGGAAGGCTCACCCTCTTCTTTGCCTGTGTCCCTCTTTCCTCTCCACCTAGGCTCAGGCTGGGAACTCTGGAGTTCTCCACTTCCCAAGTCCCTCTGGATCTGTCTGTTTAGGTGGAGACACTCTGCGGCTGGGTGCAGGCCAGTGGCACCTGCACTCTCCTCCTGTTTAGGGCGAGACCCTCCAGGGCTTTCTGGGTTACAGGCTGGGAATGCTGGGGCTTTCAGCTTCCCGCCTCTGCTTGCCACCGAGTCCCTCCGGGGCTATCCCTGGCACAGGCGGGGAAGCGCGTTTTACTGCCCGCATGTGACCCTCTTTTCTCTCTGCCAAGCTTCAGGCGGGGAACGCTGGCGTCCACTTCCCAAGTCCCTTTGGGTCTGTTTGTTTAAGCGGAGACACTCTGCGGCTGACCTGGGCACTGTGGGGGGGAGGCCGTGGCTGTCTACTGATGGCGTCCCTCTTTCCCTCTGCCTGGGTGCTGGCCGGCAAAGCCGGCCCTCTCCCCCCGTTTAGGGCGAGACCCTCCCGGGCTGTCTGGGTTGTAGGTGGGGAACGCTGGTGTTTTCAGCTTCCCGCCTCTGCTTGCTGCAGAGTCCCTCTGGGGCTGTTCTATGTGCAGGCGGGGCCACCGCGCTCCCCAGAGAAGGCTGTGTTAGTCTGCAACTTTCAGACCGGCTCTATTCCTCAAATTTTCCTGTGTGGCTACAGCCACAGACTGCTTGTGTCCCCACCCTCTCTTTTTTTCCTGGGGGGGACTCTTTTCAGTTATCCTGTGAGGCTGCAGCACTCGCCTCTCTGGTCGAGTGTGCAAAGGACCAGTGGGTTGCGATGGAAGTAGATGGCAGTCTTCCTTCTCCTTCTTTTTGTCCTGGGGTTGTCGAATTTTGTGGTTGGTGATCCCATTGTCTGTGAGAAAGGCCTCAGGTTGCTGGTTATAAGATTTTTCGGATCTTCTGAAGGTTCCTCCTGGTCCGGCGACCCGGTCCAGGACAGCATTATTGTTTTCCCATCTCTGGTTGGTTGCTCCTTTTTTTTTTTTACCCTTTTTCAGCCTGGGTGATAATCGGTGGGCTTCTATGTATTCTTAAATGTTATTGTCTTTAGTTCCTATCTCCCACGAAAGTAGTATGGGATGTGTATGGCTGTTCAGTTCAAAGCACCCGAGACAATTTAGAGACAGGCTCCTCTCGGTATCCTTACTCTGACGCCATCTTGTCCTTTCTTTACTTACATTTCTAAGACTTGCCTGTTCCTATCCCTTGATCATTTTCTATTGAATTATATTTTAATTTGTTAAAAATTTAATTTGTAGACATTAACTTCATAGTGTAAATAATAATCCTTTCTCAATTACATGCATTTAAAATATTTTCTACCAAAACTCTTTCATACCCCTTTCCCTCCCTAATCATAATTTTAAAATTAACTAATCAGGTCATACATTTAAAAATATTTATTACTAGAATAAAAATGTTTTAGTTAATATTGTATTTATGAAATTGACTTATAATGCTTCACATAACTATAGTTTTCTTATTTTAATGTTATTTAATTCCATTATATACATATACTACATTTTATTCATTCTAATGTGGTGGATATGTTTCTAAATAGTTTCTTTAAAAATATTGTGAAGATGCAACAATATCAACAAAATAATATAAACAATATAATATAAATAATAATATAAACATAAATAAAATAATTTAAATAAATAAAATAAAAATAAATAATAAAAATAATAAAAAATAAAAGTTAAAATTAAAATGATGTAAAACAAAACAATATAAACAAAATAAAAATATATTGTGAAAATCTTATTTGTATTTTTTACCCATTTGCCTATTGGATGGCCTATCTTTGTCATTTAATTACAGAGGTTCTTTATACATTCCTTCATGTAGCTCTTTGCTATATTTAAGAGTGGCATATATTCTTTTACCTAAGTGTTTGCCATTTTAATTCTCTTAATAGTACTTTGTGGAACAAAGGTCTTATTTTTAAGGCAGTCTACTTCCTAAATCTTTTACTTTATGGTATTAATGTGGTGTGTGTGTGTGTGTGTGTGTGTGTGTGTGTATTCTCTTAAAATAAGCTTTTCCTAAACTGAGTTCATAAAGCTATTTCACTCTAGTACCCTTTAAAACTTGAGTATTGTATCTTTTACATTTATATTGATAATTTACCTGGAATTAATTGATTTTCTTAATATGGTGAGAAATAGGGGGACAATTTTCTTTCTTTCTTGTTTGATTATTTTTGTTTACATGAACATAAAGTTGACCAATGTGATTTATTAAAATGATATTATGGGCCGGGCGTGGTGGCGCATGCTTGTAATCCCAGTACTTGGGAGGCAGAGACTGGAGAATCCGGGTTCGCGGCCAGCCTTAGCTACTTAGGAGGCCCTCCACAACTTTGTGAGACCCGGTTTCAAAATAAAGTATAAAAAATAGGGCTGGGGGTGTAGCGCGGAGGTAGAATGCCCCTGGGTTCTGGATATTATGGCGCCTGTATAGTCCAATAGGATCATGAACAAAGTGACCATGCTATCAGGGATAGAGGTTATGCATGGGCTCAGCAACATGGACTTCCACTTACCAAGGCCGACTTGACAGGGACCATTGCCGAATGCTCAATCTTCCAGCAACAAAGACCAACACTAAATCCCCGATATGACAGCATTTTCAAGGTTGATTAGCCTGCTATCTCATGACAGCTTGATTACATTGGAGCACTAACTCATGGAAAGGGCAGTGTGTTATATTTAATGGTATGAGACTTATTCTGAATATGGATGTGTCTTCACTGTACACAATGCTTCTATCAAAAACACTATCCATGAGCTTACAGAATGCCTCGTCCACCATCATGATAGTCCATACATCATTCCTTCTGATCAAGGAAATGACTTCACAGCAAATGAATTGTGGTAACTGGTCCCATGTTTATGGCCATGTTCCCTATCATCCTGAAGACACTGCCTTGATAGAACTGTGAAATGGCCTTTGAAGACTCAGTTACAGTGACAGCAAGGTGGCAATACCTTGCAGGGCTGGGGCAAGGTTTCCTGGAGGCTGTATATGCTCTAAATCAGTGACCAACATATGATGCTCTTTCTCCCATAGCCAGTATTCATGGATCCAAGGTATATGGGGGTATAAACAGAAGTGGCATGATTTGCTATCACCCCTAGTGATCCACTAGCAACATTTTCTTTCTTGTTCCCATGACCTTACACTCTGCTGGTCTAAAGGTTACCTCCAAAGAGAACAATGCTTCCATTAGAGGATATACATGATTTAATTGAATTGGAAGTTAAGATGGCCACCTGGTGACTTTGGGTTTCTTGTGCCCTAAATCAATAAGGAAAGAAAGTTTCTATACTGATCTTTATTACAAGGGGAAATTGGATTCTTACTATGGTAAGAACAAGTGTGTCTGCAATACAGAAGACCCCTTAGAGCAACTCTTAGTACTACCATGTCCTTTGATTAAAGTCAATGAAAACACTACAATCATAAAAAATGAAAAGTTGGATGTTCTCCCTAATATGCAGAAGCTAGGGAGAAAATGGGACACAGGAGGGACTCCAAAGGAGGAGAAACCTTAGATGAGTGGAGAAGGCTACTTAACGAAGGGAGATGGGAGGGGGGAAGAGAAAAATACCTCAATGGACAGGATGTACATTCACAAACTTATCAAAGACAATCACTGTGCTGAGCATGGGAAGGAGGGGAGGGGGAGAGAATAGGGCAGGAACAGGGGGAGGGCTCAATGAGTCCTGTGTGCACGTATGCCTCTATCACCCTGGACTTCATCAAGATGTTGATTACAATGCACCAATTAAAAAAACACTACAATCCAATCCAGGAGGAACTACTGATGGCCTATATGCTTCACAAATGAAGGTTTGAGTCACTGTACCAGGTAAAGAACCATGACCAGTAGAGATGCTTTTTGAGGACAAAGTAGTTACAAACACCTATTATGATCATGTGACTGGTTGCAGAAATTCAGACTATAATTGTTATGAGTATTTATTCCATGTTTTGTCATGAATATTTTTGAGTATGTAAAATATTTTTTCCTCTATGTCCCTTATTATCTAACATAAGATCATTAATTTCATATCATAGTATGTAAGTTTTGTTAACTGTACATCTCAGTATTTAAGTTACAGGATATCAAAGAGAAGAGTGGTTATCACTCATAAACTGAATTCTCTGCTGAAAAGTTTAGTGTAATTTCAGCTATATGTATGTGATAGTTAATCTAAGTTGTCAACTTGACCTGATCATGACACACCCAAGATTATGTGATTTTGGGTGTGTAACAGCAGATTAAAGAGAAAGCCCTGCCCTGAATGTAGGCAGCAGGATTCTGATAGGTGTGGACTTAGATAAGAGGGAGAAGCCGCGTAGAGTGTGTGCGACTCGTTCCGAGGAAAGCGCCTGAGATCGTCAGCTCCGCCTTTCTCCGAAGAGCTCGATCTTCTCGGCCTCCTGCTCTTGGAACTGAACCTCCACCATCGTTTCTCCGAAGAAGCTTTCTGATCTTCACGTCTTGGACTGGGACTGAATTAGTGGTTGCTCCAATCCTAAGACTCCAGCTCTTAGACCGTTCGACCAGCCACTGGTTCCTCTGACCCTCCACGTGCAGTCAGAACCTGGGACTACATTGCTGCAAACTGTAAGCCATCTGATAAATCCTTTTTTTTTTAAATATACTCATTCTGTGTATTCTGTTAATCTAGAGAACCCTGTCCAATACAATGTAGGATAGTTTTATCTACTTAAGAGAAAATATGACTTTATCATTTCTTTTAGAAATGAAATATGGCTTAAGGAGATGTGTGTGGATTCTAAGTTGATAAAGGGTGAACTGTGATGTTTAATTTTGTGTGTCAACTTGGCCAGGCTGCAGTGAGTGCCCAGTGGTTTGTCAAACACCAGTCAAGATGTTGTAAAGCTCCTTGCTAAAAGCAATTACTAGTTAAATCATTAGAATTAGTATAAAGCTAATTACCTTCTATAACATGGGAGGGTTTCATCCAGTCATAAAGGTCTGAAGAGCTAAGACAAATTTCTTGAAGAAGCCATTCTTGTCTCAAGATTGCAATATAGAAATTTTGCTGGAGATTTCTGCCTGCTAGCTTGTCCTGCAGGTTTCAGACTCAAGAATGTAGGTCATCTCATACTTGAATTTCCAGCCTGCTGACTCACATTATAGATTTCAGTCTTACCAGTGAGCTATTTTGTTAATAAATCTCTCTCTCTCTCTCTCTCTCTCTCTCTCTCTTCCTCCCCTTTTCCCTCCCTCTTTCTTTCTCTGGAGAACCCTTGCTAATATAATCTTGTAGCCGATGTACTCATTTATTAATTCTAGTTCTTTGTATGTAGATTATTTTGGATTTGCTGACTATAAAGAGTAGAATTTTATTTCCTTTCTTATTATCATTATTTGGGAATCTAATAAAATGTTCAATATCATGTCAGTAATAGCATATTAGGGAGAAAGTTTCCAATATTTTGTAATTTTGTATTTTGCTGTGGATTTTGGTAAATATACTTTACTAGAGAAGGAAGTTTTTTAAATAAGTTCCATAAAGGCTTTCTAAAATTAATATTGATATTTGACTAATTATTTCTGCACAAAAAACTAAAACAAAATGATTTTGTTCTTTGTTCGGTTAATGTAGTTAAACATACTGATAAGTTTTCAAGTACCGAACCAACCTAGCATTACTGAGATAATCTACTCACTGGAATAATGTATTATTTTTATATTTTCTTGTTTTGGGGTTTAGACATCTTTCTTTAAAAATTTCACATTATTATTATTATTATTATTATTATTATTAATTCTTGCCTTACAGCCCAGTGTATGGTCAAAATTTATAAAATATTCCATATTTTAAAATCTTCCTTGTATTTTATTGATTACTATCTCATATTGAAGTTATTAATTAAATATTTATGAGTTCATATCATTCTGATTAGTTGAAACTTATCACTATGAAATGTTCCTTTCTGTAATAATATCTGTACCTTATACTATCAGTATCATTACAGTAGCTTTTAAATTTTTTTGGCTTGTTTTCTGCTTTTCATATTTTACTTTTTTATTTTTAACTATTAAACTTTTACTTTTAACTATTTTCTTGGCTTTATTTTTAGATGTATCTTGTAACAAGCATAGAGTTGTTGCTGTTGCTGATAAATTCAGACTAAGAAATGTTGATTTACTATGGAATTGAATCCATTAATTTACTGGATTATATTTTATTTAAATTAATATTTGTGTTTGAACCTATACTTCATTATTTGCTGAAAATATTTTTCACATTATATATAATATATATAATGGTTTGAGCATTGTATTATAAAATGGTACAATAACTTTGGAAAATGGTTTGACAATTTAAAAAGTTACAAAATATGCATTCCTATGATCTAATCATTTACTCCTAAGTATATACCCAAAAGAAATGAGAACATATGTCCATATGAAGACTTGTACCTAAATGCAAAGCATCTTTATTTGAGGGGCTTCGAACTGGAAGCAATCCAAATGTCTGTCAGCAGATGAATTGCAGAAATAAAAAGGAATGCTACCCAGTAATGAAAAGGAATTAGCTATTGAGACAACGAGAAACAATGAGTAATCTAGCATTCATGGATAACTTCATGTTTAGCGAGAGTGGCTATAAATAAAAGGGCATTTTTTTATGAAGATGTTGACATTTAAGAATAAATCAAGCCGGGCGTGGTGGCGCACGCTTGTAATCCCAGTACTTTGGGAGGCGGAGACCGGAGGATCTGGGTTCGCGGCCAGCCTCAGCTCTCTCTCTCTCTCTCTCTCTCTCTCTCTCCCTGTTTCTCTCTCTCTCTCTCTCTACCTAGTGAGGCCCTCCACAACTTCGTGAGACCCAGATTCAAAATAAAGTATAAAAAAAAATAGGGCCGGGGGTGTAGCCCCTGGGTTCAATCCCTGGTACCGCAAAAAAAAAAAAAAAAAAAAAAAAATTTAAGAATGAATCAGACAAACTGAAATGTGACTGTTACTTATGTACTCAAAGGAATATTGATTTTCTGGGAAGTAGTTATCCATAACAGTAAGTCCAGAGGTTGCTTTTAATACACTTATTAAACATACCTATAAACTTATATACATTCCTGGAGCCTTAGTGTATATACATTTAAATTCAGCTATTTTCATTTGATGCTAAGTAAATGATGAATGGTCTGCCTGTGGTATCTGTAATACCCCACAAATGCAAATGTGTGTAATTTTTAATATACATTTATTGGTACATTGTAATTGTACATCATAGTGAGATTCAATGGGACATATGCACTCAGCGCTTGGAGTGATATTTTTGAATGCTAATTTTCTCATGGATAATATTAAGCTATATGATTTTAAAATATATTAACATTTAAAAAGCCTCACACTAATTACAATATAGTTTTTTTTTTTTTTTGCGGTACCAAGGATTGAACCCAGGGGCATTCTACCTCCGCGCTACACCCCCGGCCCTATTTTTTTTTATACTTTATTTTGAAACCGGGTCTCACGAAGTTGCCCTCACTAGGTAGAGAGAGAGACAGGGAGAGAGAGAGAGAGAGAGAGAGAGAGAGAGAGCTGAGGCTGGCCGCGAACCCAGATCTTCCGGTCTCCGTCTCCCAAAGTACTGGGATTACAAGCTTGCGCCACCACGCCCGGCTACAATATAGTTTTAAGCAAAGATGATATGAGCAAAGTTGCATAGTAATCAGTGTCCTTCTGTTTTTGCCTTTCCGACACCTGCTCTTTGCTTCTAAATAAACATTATCATCTCCCTTTGACTTCCATCACACGAAACATCTCAGCTCAATGAGGCTTGGTCAGCTTCCCCTCTGCTCACGTAGTATTTACCCTTCAGAACTTCTGGGGCAAGAAGGAAAAGGCTATTTCCAAAATTAAAAGTCACCCTTTGAAGTAACTATTGATAATGATTAGTGCTCTTGTCAAATGCTTTCATGTTCCCCAAGTTCAGGCACATATCCGGTGTACATGCTGGCCCTTGTGTGGACGTGAGTAACCATGAGACAAGTGCTGGTCAAGGAGTGATAAGTGCCACTCTGGAAGTTTAAGCACCTCATTGTTACTGCAAGACTCTCTCAGGAAATCCCTTTTCCTTTTAGAAGGATGATGAGAATGTGGTGGTCAGAAGCCCCCTGATGAGGAGATTCAGATGCAATGTGAAGCAGAAAAAAGAAAGCCTTTGTTGTATTAAGTTGCTGGGACATGATGGCTATTTGCTATCGTTTCATCAGGCAGCTTATCCTGACTGATGATGCAGTAACATATATTGTCACGGTACTATTCTAGGGACATTGGTTTCATCTTTGCTTTGGAATTCATGGGGGTGACTCTAATGGTAGATCTCACATGGTAAAGGGAGCAAGCATTTCCTAGGCTGAGGAATAATTGGGGCAAATAGAATTTTATATGGTCATGAAAGCATGTTATATATGCAAGTACATACCCAACCTATTAACATGATTGGTTGCTGATGATGGTTTAAACTATGGAGATTATATATATCTTTGTGTATATACATATATATCATACATACACACACACACACACACACACACACACACACATGCACGCACACACACACTGTGTCTTGAACCCAGGAGCATTCCACCTCTGAGCTACACCCCCAGCCATTTCCATTTTTTTAAAATTTTGAATCAAGATCTCTCTCTAAGTTGATAAGGCTCTCACTAAATTGCTGCAGTTGGCCTAGAACCTGCAATCCTCCTGTCTCAGCCTTCCAAGTACTGGGATTACGGTGTGCCACTAAGCCCAGCTTAACCTATAGATATTTTTGTACTTTCAGTTTCAATGAAAATTCATTGTCCCTGAAAGTTACATCTGCTCCAATTTCCTTCTTGTCACAACATTTCCCTTCTCAGACTAAAATACACAGTTCAGCTGACGGAAACTATTGACTATAAGCCGGGCGTGGTCATGCACACCTGCAATTCTCAACCTGTAGGGCTGAGAATTGCAGGTTTGAGGTCAGCTTCAGCAACTTATTGAGGCCCCCTGCAACTATTTCAAAATAAAAATTAAAATAGGGCTGGGGGGTTGTATCTCAGAGGTAGAATGCCCCTGGGTTCAATCACCAGTACCACAAAAACAACAGCAACAACAACACTAAAAGAAACCATTGACTGTAGAATTCTCTATTTAAAGCACAGTTCTGTAGATATTTTCTTTCCTCTTGTTTAACAAATATGATTAATATAAAATTAAGAGGTCAAAGGAATCTACTTTGCAATTATCAAAAAGCTTAGAAAGAAAATCCCAGTATTTAGATTGATAACATTGCCTAACAGAGTTTCTGAAATCTAAGTCAGAAAAATGCATTGTTAGGGTGATGACAGCAGCTCACCAATAATTCTGCAAAATATGACTAATAGTACTGGAACAAGAATAAAGATTTTAGATTTTGAGGGGAGGGAACACACACAAACATGACTGGTTTTTTGTTACAGACAAATCAGATATAACTTCTTAATATGAAAGTCAGCTACCTGCCAGAAACTCAAACACTCTTTTTTTAATGAACAATTTTTTCAAAGATACTGTCACGTCTTCCCAAAATAAAGTGAAATGTCAAATTTGCAGAGAATTAAAATACATTTATATTTTCAAAATGCAAGCAAAAGGGCATCTGATGTTTTACAGACATTCCAACACCTTCAGGAAATTTGAACTCACACCAAAGGGCCTGATAGTCATTTGAGTCTCCATCTGCTCTGGAACACATGTGCACACACATTGCACATTGAATCACTCCAGTGGAAAAAAAAATTCCCTGCTCTTAAATTATAGAAGGTTTCTACCATTCTTCTAAACCACAAAGTCTTTGGCAGTGTGAAACATCAGTAACTTGGGTGATCTGGTCACAAAGCTTCCTTTGGTGCTAGAAGTCATAATGCTGACTACAAGCAACTGCTGCTCCAGGGACACAGTGACTGTGAACTAAATGGTCCAAGAGAAACCCAAGACTGAGAGACGCTGTGGGGAGCAAACTAGGAAGCAGGCATCCCTTGCTCCGCTTTGCCTGGGACAGCCACTCCTCGGCTTCATCTAAGTGTAATTATTTGCTCCATGTCATCAGCTTGTTATCAGTGATTTGGATGTGCTAAAAGTAATTTTCATATTTTTTTCTTGAAACCATAAACATCCCTGCCATTTTCAAATTCTTGATGGTCTATATAAAATGATCTTTTGATAAATACTCTGAGAGCAAAATAAATGGAGAATTTAGATTTCATTGGGGTGAGTTCACTAATAGATTGGGGGACAATGTGTGTTGAAGATACTAAATTAATTACTACCACTTATTATAATTTTATTGTCTGGGTGTGTGCTAACTAATGCATCACCTCATTTAATTTTTGTTTAGTCTTTGCTATTATTACCCCTATACTACAGATAAGAAAACTAAGTTATATGTAGTTTGCTACTTGTTCAAGGCCACACAGCTTGGAAACATGCAGAGGACAGGATTTAAACTTAGTTCCAACTCTTAGTCACTATTCTGTGTTGCCTCCTCAGATATTTCCTCCTTTTCTACCTCTATAAAATGTTAATTGGAGCCAGGTGTGGTGGCGCACACTTGTAATCCCAGTAGCTGGGAGGCTGAGATAGGAGGATCGCAGGTTCATGGCCAGCCTCAGCTACTTAGTGAGGCCTCCGCAACTGTTTCAAAATAAAGAATAAAACATAGGGCTGGTGGTGCAGCTCAGAGGTTGAATGCCTCTGGGTTCAATCCCCAGTTCCGCAAAAAGAAATGTTAATTGGTCTTGAAAGAAGCATCTGTCCTTCTTTGAAAATCACCATGTTTTTCACTGGGAAAGAGAGGCATATGGTTCAGCGCTTGTGAGCATTGACTCCAGGCTGTACTGCCATCATCAAATCCCAGGACAGCCATTTCTTAGCTATAGGACCCTGGACATCACATACCTTCCCTGTGCTTCAGTTTCTGCACCATCTAACCATGCTGGAGAAATTAAATGAGTTAATACTTACAAAACCCAACGAATGCCCAACACATAGCATGCAAATGTAGGTATTATTATTATTATTACATATGTCTATTAATATCATGTTTACACACTGAAATAAATCATAGCCCACAAATAAAGTACCCCAGCTCAGCCACCCAAATGGCACAGAAAGTCCTTTTCAGGAGGTTAAATAATAGAAAACCTCACTGCAGCTGCAACTCAGAGAAATCCTCGTCCAGCAGAGCAGGATACAAAGAAAAAGTGATGGTATCCCTCATTGACTCATAAACTTTTCGCTCAAACTCTGACCGGCTTATGCCCCTCTAAGAAGAAATTCACATCCATGACATAGTCATTCCATTCTGAACTTTTCTTGCATTTCAACAGCTCTTTGGGCCATTTTCAGTTGATACAGTTCAAATTTCCTGCTGGCCAGGTAGCACTAATATCAGCATTTCCCTTTTCCTCCCTCCACATCATCTCTGGCTTTCTTCACTGTGGAGGCACTTCCAGATTTGGGGTGAAAATTGAAACTGCAGAGCAGCAGTGGGGGCAGAAAGGCCAGGAGCATGGTAGGATTCATTAACTAGGGTCCAGAACTGCGGCTGCTGAGAACTGGGAAGTGGGTGCGTTCTTTCCCCTCCCGAACGTGGAAGTGCTCGGCCTCTCTCTCCTTTTCCCTTTTCCTGAGATACCCCCCCAAAAAATCTGCAAGCACTGGCTTCTGGCCAGTGGGGCGATTTCTTTGTTTAAAGGAAAGTGTAAAGTATTTTCACATTAAATGAAAAACTTTAGACATCTCCAGCAATCTGTCCTTGGAGGGCTTGTTAAAAATCCAACAAAGACCTATTATACTTTAAGAGAACTTCTTCTTCCTTTGCTGGGTTGCCTTGGGGATTTTCATTTCTTTTTGCAACACTGCTTTATTTACTTAGAGGAACAGTGGCTAAATGCAGGGGTTATTTTTTTGTTTGTTTGCTTGTTTTTGCCCTCAAGTTTCTCTTATTTTTATTTAATTTTATCTGTGTTCTTAGTCATCATAGTTTTTAGAAATTAAGATATATAATTTGATTTTAACCTCCTAGTTCATATATCAGGAGTGACTGATTTTGATTTTCAAAATCACAGGGCATTTATCTAGAAATTTATTTTCTTTGAGTTTGTTCCTCATTCCAAGTTTTGTAAGAATTCTGGCATATCAATTTTGTAAGAATTCTGGTATATCTTCATTTTTCACAAAGGTTTGTGAGGCAATAAATTTAGGGGGAATGTTCAAATAAAAGTTAGTTTCTACCACTATATTTATGTGGGTACATACATTTATCTTGCATTTTCGGTGGTGAATAAACTGTATTTTTCACCAAGAAATCACAAAATATCAGTAAGTTACGGGTCCTTTGTCTGCCATCTGTCCGTTAGCCAGTAGAGTGCCTCACACAGATTAGGTGACATTTCTTACCATCATGGTAGACTCCCTATATCTCCCTAGGCATGGTGCCTTGAAGATCAAGACCATGGATGTAGTTCATGCACTTAGTTCTCCCTGTCCATCTGGCCACCTGCAGTTGTGTCAACAGCCATCTCAGAGTTGTACCTAGTGCCACACTCGATCCCATAGCGTCAATATATGTATAAAGCAGTATTTATCTTTATTATTGTTGGAAAATTCCCAATTCATACTGAAAGAATGATCGAGTTTATTTCCTGCCCATTTATATTTGATCAATTTATCTGTGATAATATAAAATTTATGTGAACAATTGAGGATACTTTTCTCACTACATTATGTAGGGTGCAAACAGTGTCATTCATGTAATCTGATTGTTAGAAAATTAAGATGAATGGATTACAAAATTATGGGATACATACACAATGGAATTCTACTCAGCAATAGAGAAGAACAAAATTATGTCATTTGCAGGCAAATAGATGGGTTATGTTAAGTGAGACTAGACATTCACAAAGTGAAGGATCATAGGTTTTCTCTCATATATGGAAGCTAAGGAGTGATTGGGATACAAAAGGGACTTGGATAATGGAGGACAAACTCCAGTGGAGGAGGAAGGTGGTCTACGGGAAGGTGTTGGTTATGGGAGAGAATCAATGAAGGAATCACTTCCATTGACATTATGTACATATGTGAGAATACCAATGTCCAATCTCAATATTATGTATGGGGAAAGGGGGAAGTGGGGAGGGAGTGGGGGAAAGCCCACCAAGTGTTGTGTGCATGTATGTCACTATCACTATGAACTTCATTATGATGTGTGACTATAATGCCCAACTGTAGCCCCCACCTCCAACTCCACAGGGATGATTTGCAAACTCACAGGACCCCACGGGTCTATTCATTGCCACCTGAGTCCCTGTAGTCACACAGGCTCTTGCTGGGACGCTTTGTAAACTCCTGAGCTTGATGAGTGCTGCTTAGGTCCCTGTAGGCAGGGATGAGTTCAGCTGCAGCCACAGTTCACTGGCTGGTTGGTCTGTAGATTCACAGTCGTCTTGAGGAGGTGGGATGTAGCCACTAGGGTCCCTGCAGGAACCAGGGGTCTGGGCATTTTTTGGTTGGAGTTCAGCTGCGGCCAGTGATTTTGCTGGGTGGTCTGGGGAGTGGAAGCTTGAGGTACTTGAGCATGGAGAAAAGAGTGTGATTGTTGCTGCGGATAGTTTTCTGCAGTCATTAGCTCAACAAGATTCTGCCCCTTCTTTGCTGGAGTTAGTCTCTGAAAGCCACCAGTCCGGTCTGGCAGCCACCAGCCCCGGCGGGGGCTCCCCAAGATGGCGCCATCTGAGCTCTCTGCTCACCAGGTGGGACTCGTGGAGCTCTTTTCAGTCCTTTGCTCTCAGTGCTGCATCCAATTTCAACAAAAGAAAGACAGTCGAAACTGTCTTTCTTCTGTTGAGTTCTGACAACTTTTCTTCTTTTGCTGAGAAGCAGTCTTCCTGTTGGTTGAGTTCTGAGTCAGAGCAACTGAAACGTGCACTCTCCCTCTATTCCACATATTTAATTCCCCCGGATCCCTCTTTATGGCTGGCTCTTTTCTCTTCCACACTCTGCTGACAGTGGGCCTGGAGATGAGCAGATGTGCTTCTTCCTCATTGCCACCTCTAGGTAATCCATTCTCCTTCCTTCACACATCCTTGCAGCTTCCATGCTCATGCTTTGAGACTATATATTGCCCTTTTTTGTACATACTATCAGACTTCCAGGTCACTTTCCCCTTTTCCTTCAACAGGTTAGAGTTTTAGATAAAAATTGCTTTGTTCCAAACTATTACTGACTTAATTCTTGGCAATTTTGAAACCTATGCGGCTGCTCCAGTCAATCTGGTCTCTCAGTTTTTTGACCTTCTCTCCTCCAATGTCATCACCTTCCATCTACATAAGACAGCCAGTACTACAGTAACATAATATTCCTTTTGTATCAACTTCTCTAAAGATCTCAATTTTAGGTCTGTTTCTCCAGAACCATTGATTCTCATCTTTCCAGTTCATGCCTATTTATATCCCACAGGCTGAAATCAACTGATCATGTCATCTTTTCATGGTCCCTAACCATGCCTTCATGTCCCTTTATTTATTTATTTCATGACCCATCATTATAATAACTCTCTCTATTTGCAGTGTATTTGTCTTCCAGAATTTCCCACATGGTTGACCTTTGATTAAATTCATCTTTCTACCTGCTTAGCACCTGCTTTCATACAGCTAAACATGGCTTCAGAAGACACAAACATACTGGTTGTCTTCCTTTAAATTTATGGCCTCTATTTTCAGGTGGGCTCTTACTGCTGCCGGACAATCACTTCTATTTCCCTAGTCCATTTATCCTCCACTCTCCCTGAAAAATCTTTCTTACTCTTTCTTTCCTTGAACTTCTAATAGTTTCTACTAATCCTAACTTCTGGCTGATGATCTTGCTTCCAAAGAATATAGAAGCAATCAGAAGGAGCTTCCACCAGTACTAACCAGTACCTAACTAGCCACTTTATCACATGTACTCCTTGGACAATGGGTGACTTAAGTGTGTTCCTATCCAAAGACAAGTCCTTCATTTGGCCAGAGAATACTTGCTTTTCTTCTTTCCAAGATATTCTTTTCCCTCCTGTATCATTTACCCTTATTTTCTACTGGATCATTTATATAATCCAAAACATGCTCTTATTTTCCCATGTGAAAAAATAATTATTGAATCCATCCTCCTACTCAGCTACCACTGAATTTCTTGTTTCCTTTACAGAAACCTTTCAAAATGTGTTCTAAATGAACTATTCTAAATTCTTCTCTCACTTTTTTTTTTTTTGCAGTACCGGGGATTGAACTTAGGGGCATTCTACCTCTAAGCTATACCCCCAGCCCTATTTTTTGTTCTTTATTTTGAAACAGGGTCTCACTAAGTTGTGGAGGGTCTCATTAAGTAGCTGAGGCTGGCCATGAACCCAGATCCTCGGGTCTCAGCCTCCCAAGTACAGGGATTACAAGCGCGCCACCACGCCCAGCTTTCTTACTTTTTTCTTAAACACCCTCCAATCAAGCTTTTGAACACATCACTCTAATTTTTTGTTTAAATCAGAAACACCAGTGATTTTTATTTTGCTGAATTCAATGTTTTTTAAAATACTCTTATCGGTGCATTATAGTTTCACATCATAATATAGTTCATAGTGATAGTGACGTATATGCACAGAGCTATTCACCATCACACTTGAACCCATCATCTGAATTTGATATAGGTGATCACTTCTTCCTCCTTGAGAGTTTCCTGTGGCTTCTGGGATACCACATGAAGCAGTTTTGTTTTTTGGTTTTTTTCGATGTTGCTGACTAGTCTTTCTTGGTCTCCTCTGAGGATTCTATTAACTCTCTGGAGTGAGTTAATGGATTCTATTAACTCACTGAAGTCCTCCAGGTCTCAGTCCTCAGAGTCTTCTCCCTACACTCACTATTTTGAAAGTCTCATCATTTCCATGATTTCAAAAGTCATGTTTTGCCAGGGGTGATGGTGCATGCCTATAATCCCAGTACTTGGGATGCTGAGACAGGAGGATCACAGGTTCAAGGCCAGCCTCAGCAACTAAGCAAGACCATTAGTGACTTAGTGAGACCTTGTTTCAAAATAAAAACATATAATGGGCTGGTGGTATAGCTCAGATAAAATACCCCTGGGTTCAATCTCCAGTACAAAAAAAAAAAAAAGAAGAAAGAAAGAAAGAAAATCATGTTTCTGTTGATGACTCCCAGATGGCTATTTCTAGCCTGGAACTCTCTCCTCAACTCTAGTCCTCTGCATATAGATATCTAGTAGGAATGTGAAATTTAGCAAGTTCTAAATTTGTACTCCATCTTTCTCTCCAAAGCTACTCCTGATAGTCTTTCCCATCTCAGTAAATGGCAACTCCACATTTCCATTTTCTTAGGTCCAAATCCCTGGAGTTAAATGTGACCTCCCTTTCTCATCACCTGCTTCCCCTCTGTCACCAAGTGCTGCTCATTCTAGCATTAAAATATACCTGTAATCCAACCAATTTGCACTTACTTCATGGCTATCAGTTCAGTTTAACTCATCATTTATTTCTGGGTAATTGTATAACCTTCTAGCTAGCATCCCCATTTCTGCCTTGGTCATCCCAACAGTTTACTGTCAATATAGCAGATTTATGAAGCATAAATTTATACAGGCCATGCATCTACATACACTCCCTAATTGCTTCTCATCTTACCCAGAGTAAAAGCCAAAGTCTACATTTGTCTACATGATCTGTTCTGGGCTCTGGTCACCTTATTCTGATCATATTGGCCACCTTGCTCTTCCTCACATACATCACATGTAATCCATCTTTAAAGCTTTTGCACTTGCTTTTTCTAAAAAACAGTTTTCCACCATAAATCTTTGACTGTATACCTGTCTTCTCTTTAGAGTTGTGTTTAACTATCCTTCTCAGTGAAGCATTTCCTGGCCACTGTATTTGAAATTTTGTTCCATTTATTTAGATATTCCTTCCTTTATTTTTTCCATAACACCCATTGATGTCAGCATGCTACATTGTTTATTTTATTTTATTTTTTAACTTTTACTTATTTTTGTGGTACTGGAGACTGAAATCAGGGGCATTCTATCTCCAAACAACACCCTCAACCCTATTTTATTTTTATTTTGAAGCAGTGTCTCAAAATAATAGGTTGATGAGCACTACTTGCTAAGGCTGTCCTTGAAACTGTGATCTTCCTGCCTCAGCCTCCCAAGTACTGAGATCACAGGCATGGGCCTCCATGCCCAGCACTACTTGTTTATCTTATATATTACTGGCATTTATAGTCTTTTGGTAGAGTATGTGCTCATTCTGTTTTGTTAACTAATTTATTTATTTATTTATTTATTTATTTTTTTTTGCGGTACCGGGGATTGAACGCAGGGGCATTGTACCTCCGCGCTACGCCCCCAGCCCTATTTTTTATACTTTATTTTGAAACCGGGTCTTATGAAGTTGCGGAGGGCCTCACTAGGTAGAGAGAGAGAGAGAGACAGGGAGAGAGAGAGAGAGAGAGAGACAGACAGCGAGAGAGCTGAGGCTGGCCGCGAACCTGGATCCTCCGGTCTCTGCCTCCCAAAGTACTGGGATTACAAGCGTGCGCACCACCACGCCCGGCGCATTAACTAATTTATTAACTCAAATAATGCCTGGCCCATAGTTGGCACTCAGTAAATATCTGTGTAATGAATAACTGGATGAATGAATTAGTATAACAGTGCTCCTGATCACCAAATTGCCAAAGGCATTATTGAGATCCTTGGGGGAAAGATGAATTTAACAGAGAAAGAGAGAAAAATCCCCCTAAGAGTTTTCAAAAGATCACATTGAAATAAAAGACTCTACCTGAGAATTAATTTTAATATATTCAAAGAACCAAAACATATGTACAAATCATATAGGATTCCCTCCTATATTTACAGCCACATAGCTTACATGAGGATCACTTATTGTTAAGAACACTGGTTCTTCATAAGAGTTTGATGGCAGGTTCAAGTGAAGTGCAATGTGTCTTCTAGTACTCAATATTTACATGGCAATTTATAGAGAACAGAAAATTCACAAGGTACTACCAGCAATAATAAAGTTAAAATAAGATGATTTTGAACATTGAATTTAATGATTTCTATTATTTTTATGATGTTCTCCATTATTCCTTTATGGATTAGAATTGGGTAACGTAACATTTGGGGCCAAAATGAAGTGCCACTTGAGATGGGGAGTCCTTTGCTCCATGATAGAGATTTAACACTCAGATTTTACATGGAATCCTGGACAATTCCATTAGCCCTGCTAAATTCTTTACTGTGATTAGTTATTATCGCCTTACTCTATACACTTGTGCAGCTTTTGTATCACATGTTCATCAGTCTACGCTTCCTCTTCTGCCGGTAACTGTTGAGCTATTACAGAAGGTTCAGTCCTCTTTCTTTCAGGGAGTGCAAAGCAACCAGAGACAGCTTGAAGAATTCCAAATGCTGTCAAAAAAATTCAACTGAATTAGCAAAGGGAGGAGGAGGGAAGTGGAAAAGAGCAGCCTCGTGAGTTCGTGGGCCTGACTTTTTATCCTGCCTACTCTTGGGGCCACATCAGTGGCCTTGCTTTCATGCCAGAAGCAGTGCAAGTCATAATTAGAATATGGGATACTGCAGAGAAAGGGGGGAAGGCCCCATCTGTGCAGCCACTTTAACTACAAGTCCAGAACCTGTTTTACAGCTGAGGCACAAAGACTGTATTAATACATGTGGTTAGTTCCTCTTCTGTACATACTGTAGATTCATTGTGTCTGCTGTTCCTAGGTGGAGCAAACGCAGACATACAATATTTTGTTCTCTTTTTGCTGTTACACTTCCTTTCTCGCCAGATGCAGCAAACCCCTTCCTAAGCCATTCTGTCTGTACTGCTCTGCACGTTGACACCAATCAGCTTGCAAGTGAGCAGGGCTGTCAGCGCTGGATATTTTCTCCTCCATTGTCACTGTTCTAATGACATCCTCTGGTTTATGCGCTTTTCTCTCCAACACTACCATAAGCTAGAATAACTCACTCAGTCTGGGTGTTAGGAACCTCTCCTATAATTCATGCCAAGTGAAGGAAATCCCCAGACTTAAGGACAAATAGTGTAGCATATGTCCTGAATGCCGGGCAGTCTCCACGTGTAAACTTTCCACTTAATGTAATGAAACAAAGCATCTCAATGTGCATGGTGCTTTTTTTGCAGATACAGTAACGAGGGATGGGAAGCCCTAGGACAATAGGGCCATTATTTCTAGAATCACCATGGGAGTAAGTGAGAGCTTTCTATATTTAGGTGGGTTTTAGAGTGTAGATTGTTACGAGAGCTTAACAATTGATTGCTAATTATTACTTAAGCACAAGTGTTGACTGAATCATTGCACTAATGGATCTCTTTGGGAATATTCTTTTAGATAGCAATAATTTACCCCTTGTATAAAGAAAGGTTTGATTAAATGTGTTTACTCCAATACCAGCATGAAAATGCCACATTCATTTTTGTGTTTTCAGAGGCCAGTAAGGCACAGCACATAGTAGGTGTTCAAAAATATACTTCACTGTATTTTTATAACCTGTTGTTTTTTGTTTTTATATCTTTTGGGGGGGTTGTTTTGTTAAAGCTAACTGAGAGATGTATTCTGAATGTTCTAAGAATTAACTACTGAGAAGCAACTTTTGGGATTTTGTTCAGTAGTACTCATCTTTGGAGCTTGCTCCTCTTCAGAATTTCTCATTTTTAGAATGGATCAGGCCATGAGAATTACAGAAGAATAAATTTCATGGCATGCAATATGAATGAACTATCTGAATTTTAGTACACATCCTTTATTAGGGATAATAATATAGTGCTTAGCTGACATATGAAATATGTGAATTTAAAAAGATTTATTGGTGTATTGTAATTGTACATGATTAGTAAGACTTATAGTGATACACTCATATATGCATGCAGTGTAATTTGGTCTGTTTCTGTCCCCATACGTCCCCTTTCCCTTCTCCTTCCCCCAATTCCTTTCCACTACTCTCCTGATCTCACTCCTAAATTTTCATAAGATGTTTTTTCTTTCTCTTTTCCTCTCTAGCTTCCACATATGAGAGAAACATGTGACTCTTGATTTTCTGAGTTTGTCTGATCTCACTCAGCATGATGTTCTCCAGTCCCATCTATTTTTCCTCAAATGACACAATTGTGTACTTCTTTTTTTTTTTTTTTTGCGGTACCGGGGATTGAACGCAGGGGCGTTCTACCTCTGCGCTACGCCCCCGGCCCTATTTTTTTATGCTTTATTTTGAAACCGGGTCTCACGAAGTTGCGGAGGGCCTCACTATGGAGAGAGAGAGAGAGAGAGAGAGAGAGAGAGCGAGAGCTGAGGCTGGCCGCGAACCCGGATCCTCCGGTCTCCGCCTCCCAAAGTACTGGGATTACAAGCATGCGCCACCACACCCGGCTAATTGTGTACTTCTTTATGACTGAGTAAAACTCCATTGTGTGTATACACCACATTTTTGTTATCCATTCATCTGTTTATGGACACCTAGGCTTGTTCCACAATTTGGCTATTATGAATTCTGCTGCTCTAAACATGGGTATGCATATATCATTATAATATTCTAACTTTAATTCTTTTGGAAAGATACCAAAGAGTGATATAGCTGGGTCACATGATGGATCCATTTCTAGTCTTTTTTTTAAAAAAAAACCTTTATTGGTACATTGTAATTTTAGATAATAGTGAGATCCATTCCTAGTCTGCTGGGGAACCTAATCTCCATTGTGGTGAAGTACACACATTTTGATTGATTATTGATCAATAAGCAATGATGGCAATAGCTGGAAAGATAACAAGAGCCAACAGTTAACCTTCAATTTCATTATAATGAGATTGTTTCAGGGTTCTTCTCTACTTACATGATATAGCCTAAAAGTATGACAGACAACATCATGTGCTTCCTACAAAATTTCTTCATAAAATATAAAGAAAGCCAATATTTTCTAGGTTCTTTTGATGTTTGTTGCAACCCAGAATGGACATTATTGTTGTTCTTCCCATTTCTTCAGATCTCTTTAATTAGTCTGTGTGCCCATTCCTTAACTTTCATATATCTCGCTGTTAATGGCTGGGACCTTGACCTTCAGACATTTGCTTCTGGCACTGGGACTGTCTTGAAGGCCATGTTCCGGAAGTCTCCTATATTTTTGGGTCGGTCACTGTATAGTGGGACTATGCTCTGGAGAACCTCTTGAACTCCCCCAAAACCATTGTATATGGCAAGCAAACTTTTATTATGCAAATATCAGATTTTACATTATTACTGTAACATAGCCTTGCCTATCCTAACTAATAAAAGTTCTTTTTATCATATTTACATATCAATACCATATTCTTTCAACTAAATTTGACATAGAGTACAGGTAATTTGTACAAGCTTATATACTCCTTAATGCCCATGTCATACCAAATGTCTAGCACATACAAAATAGTTGCTGCATGGTTGAATACATAATGAATTATTAAAAAAAGAAACAGAAGCTACTAAATATATGTATATATATATGTGTGTATAAATGTGTGTGTGTGTGTGTGTGTGTGTGTGTGTGTGTGTGTGTGTACTTATTTAAAATAAGAGAAGCAATCTTGTAATCCAAATAGACTGGCTTTTTCTTCCAATAGGTCAAAAGTAATTCATAGATTTTAGCAGAGTCTGCTACAATATAAAAATAACCTCATAATTCTCATGGTTTTAGGCTAGAGCTATACCCAGACCTCTTTGATAAGTGATCCTTAGAAATAAACTGCCAATTCAAAAGAGTTGAGTTAGAAAGCCCTCGGAGAACCTGACCAATTTATTTTTCGGATTTATGCTTTTGTCTTGGCCTGTGATCTGGGGGAGTGTTGGCACAGCCTCCATTTCCTGCTCTTTAGATATGTTTCCTGAATAGAGAAATGCTGGGCACTGTCTTCCTTTTTTCAGGTGGTGAATCGTGTTTCAGGGTGGTACTCACAGGGCAGAGCACTTTTATAGCTATTTGCCTCAATCTGGCCTGCTCTGCCAATCTTTGTTCCACTTGTGGTCAGTGAACCCAAACTCTAGAGACATTAGTTTCCCACCCAAAATGCCCACCCAGACCGGGAGCTTGAGTGTAGCCTTGCTTTTCCCGTCACGTTCATCTTTTTCCACTTACTTTTACTTTACTCTGGTTCTCACTGACTTGAACCCAGCATGGTTTTCCCTTAGTTAACTGCTGTGTTGTTCTAGGCATTAATATCATTGTCAGCACAGTTGTGTGAACAAGTTTTATTGGTTACTTTGGGCTTCTTCTGCCAGTAGGAAGACTAAGTTTATAATAGCAATCAAATGCCTTGGAGAGCCGTTCAGTACACATTGTCACTTGCCAATTCCATTGAAGAGGATTTTAATTTCAATTCCATTGAAGAGGATTCTTCCTACTCAGAATAAAGCTTGCTATTTCTGAATAAGAATATTCAGAACACCAATGGAAAGCCAGAAAACAAAATAAATTTCACCCATAATCTTATCATTTAGAAATAAACACAGCTAAAAATTTAGTATAATTTTAAGTTCTTTTTTTCTTAATGGTTAGGTATAGATATACATACAAAAACACACGCACCCATACTCAAACACTTTTAAAATTAGGATTGTACCATGTCTATAATCTCGTATTCAGCTTTTTAATTTGACACCATATTATAGTAATTCCCCAAATCACTAATTATTCTTACATAGTACAACACCTACTGGCTAAAACAATTTCTTATATGGATAAATTATCTTAGATGGAAACCGTTTACTTCTTGATGTATTTGTGTATGTGTATTATTATTTACTTAAAATAACTTTCTAGATTTTTTCTGGAAGAAAATAAGTATGGAAAGCTTTCATGTCTCTTGGTTTATTACTCTAAATTGTTTTCCCAAAAGGTTTGGCAATTTATATTTCTTACCTTTCATAGCATTAATAATTGTTATATTTAACCTTATTAAACATCAAAATGAGAAGTCTTTGTTTACTGTAAAGTTCAGATTTTCTACCATAGTAACTGTATATGTATATAATGTGTTGAGTTAAAAGTTCCCTGAAAAGCTGTTTTTCTATCTATTTCCAAATAGCCTGTATTTCATTAATTCTACTGCAGGTTTTCAATATGCACTCATGTCACAACACAGACAGCATGTTGAGGACTCTATATTTTCATTGTGGGTTGTATACTTTATTAGTACACAATGATCTTCCATTTTGTGGCCTCAAAATGTACTTTATCTGAAATTTGACTTTTTCCTGAGATTTTTGCTGTTATCATTAGTTTTGAATATTTGTGTAATCTCTGTCCTTCCTTTTATATTTTCAATGATTTTGAAAAAGTATCAGTCCCTACTTGCGTGTCCATGAATGTGAAATATTGTTAATATGAAAATTAGTACTCTACAAACACAAGGGAAGAATATTATCATTATTTGATGAAGGCTTCAAAAGAAAATGTCTTCATAGAACAATTTACAGGTTATCTTTTGAGGAAGCCAGAGCCTAAGGCCTAGAGTAGGTCCCAAAACACAGGAATCACGACAGTCTAATATCTGGCAGGACTGTGGTATAGGACGCATACCTTTTATCCGGTAAGGACATGGTGAGATATATTGGGGCTGTTCTGCATTTTTCTGCTTCTGAAAATACTATGGTTTACCTTCATTTCTCAGAAGTACATCAGAGAAGAAATTTTACATGGAATGAAGGAGAGAATAAAATCATTATCAGTACATGGTTAAGTTGACACAAGGATAAATAAGAATTTGAGCAAAGTTTGCCAGATCTTTTGTGCATCTGGAATTCAGCTATCACCATGAGATTTTCTGTCATCTTCCTGAGGTAGGATAGAAGAAATAAAATATAGGTAGAAAGGAGACATAAAGGAAAGAAAGGCAATGTATTTTTGGTACTGGGGATTGGACCCAGGGCATTCTGCTTCTAAGCTACACCCCTACCCCTATTTTATTTTTTATTTTGAAACAGGGTTTTGCTAAGTTGATGAGGGCCTTACTAAGTTGCTGAGGCTGGCAGTTCTCCTGTCTCAGCCTCCCAAGTACTGAGATTATAGGCATGTGATATCACACCTGGCTGGAAATGTAATTTTAATTTAAAGTTCTGCATAACTTTCCAGTCCTGTCACTTCCCAAACCAGTCTTTCTCCTAAGCCTGTTACTCTCAAATTTCTGGGAAATTTTTAAATCTCAGAGTTAACCATAAATTCATAATTAGCCTGCCAATAGATTAAATAAAGAGACAAGACAGTTGAAGAAACATAATTTAGGGGACTTCCCAGTGTTATCTATTGATTAGATAATGGAGACCACATTAGCTTAAGGATGCTGAGAATGACCAGCCAGATGTCATCCTCACGTCCCTTCTCCAGCCTACTCCTCACCAAGTTTCCTTCAAAAGAGGAGCCTGGAACCCTCAAAATATGTCTCTCGCTCTTGATATGGCTTACATTCTCCCTTCACTGTGTATTTCTTAATAAATCTCTATGCCTCTAGTGACATGTGCTGGAGTTCTTTTCCATCACACATGTCATGGACCTTGTGGTCCTGCGTTGGGAATCCCCATCTCTGTGGGAACTCCTCAGGACCCTCTTCTGGAGCTCTCTCTTCTTGGGTGACATCCCTTTTAGATATCCCCTTTTTCCAGTGTTAGATTTTGTGTTTTCTGAATTCTCATATCTCCCTTTTTTTGTTTATATTTATAGACTTTGTTGTGTCATATTCTATAAAGTATTCTAAAGAATGGCAGATGAATATTTTGAGACATTTATGGTCTGAATATATCTTTAAATTATCTTCACACTTAAATGATAATGTTGGCTGCAATAGAAGTCTGTTTGCTTGAAAATTATTTCCTTTCAAAATTTTGAAGGCATGACTTCATATTCTTGTTGTATTTAAAAGGAAGAAGATGTTCCCATTTCTGGTTTTATATGCATCTTCCAATTTTCCCCTTTTCTTTAAACTTGTAGAATCTCCTTTTTCTCTATTATACTTTTAGAAATTTCATAGTGATGTACCTTGCTATAGAACTATTTTTAATCTATTATCTTGGACCCCAGAAGGGCATTTTAAATTTAGAAATTTAGAAATCTAAGGCTTTAATCCTGGGAAATGTTTTTAAATTATATCATTAATGATTTTTTTTGTTTTTGTCTTTCCATAACCTTTTATTTCCTCTGGTGTCAGAACTCTTGCTAGATCTCTAGTTTTCTTGCCTGTTAGTTCCTGTTTTCCATCTTCTTATTTTTTCCAATTAAACCTTACATAATTTTCTTATCTTTTATGACATTAGTAATATCCAAGAAAATTTTTTCATTCTCCACATTGTTCTGCCTCTTAAAATTTGTTTTTTGTGTATATACTGGAGTAATAGATTCACTGTCACCTTTGGGTTCTTTTTCTTGCCATAGTTTTCTTCCAGATTGTGTTATTTTTCTATTTGTGTTGTCCTGTTCTCTTTCATATGAAAGGGTTTCCTAAAATACCTGTTAATCCTGGGTTCTTACTATATTTAGGAGAGAAGGTCCTGAAAAGCTGCTTATAAACTCAGCATGTGAATGGGGCCCATTGACCTTGAGATTCACAGTAAGATTATTTGTGCCATTTGTTGAAGCTCTCAATGTCAGTTTCTTTTTTTCTTTTTCCTGTTTATAGAAGCAGTTTCTAATATACTTTTATTGGTGCATTGTAGTCTCACATCATAATGTAGTTCAGAGTGATAGTGACATACATGCACACAGCCCTTGTTGAGCTTCCCCTCCCCCTTCTCTTGAGCTGTTTATAGAGTTCCCAGTAGAAACAACAAGACCCATCTAATCTGCCCAGAGGTTAAGTGCTGGCTGCAGCACTCTGAAGAAAAGTCAGGTAATAGCTGTCCATCAACAGATGAATAAAGAAAACGTGGTATATACACACAGAGGAATTTTTCTCAGCCATAAAGAAAAACAAAATTATGTCATTTACAGGAAAATGGATGGAACTAGAGAATATTATGCTAAGTGAGATCAGCCAGTCTCAGAAAGTCAAGAGTCCTGTTTGCTCTCATTTGTGGAGGTTACAGAGAAAATAGGAAACAAAGAGACTTTAGATAAATGA
Organism: Glis glis; assembly: GCA_004027185.1. Classification (NCBI taxonomy): domain Eukaryota; kingdom Metazoa; phylum Chordata; class Mammalia; order Rodentia; family Gliridae; genus Glis; species Glis glis. Next base: position 43,873 of record PVJS01003891.1, on the reverse strand, counting down.
GGAGAGAGACCACAATAATGGAAGGGGATTGGCAGAGGAAGGTGGGGAGGGGAAGAAGCAGAGCTGATCAAGGAAACAATTCAAGTAATGCTATATACATGAAGATATCACTACCAATCTCACAAATTTGTTCAGGGAGGTGGGTACTGGAGTGGGGTCTGCAGGGAAAGCCCCAAGCGCTATGTGCATGTATGTCTCTATCACTTTGAAGTTCATTATGTTGTATAATTACACTGCACAAAAAAGTATATATATATATATATATATATATATATATATATATATATATATATAAGAAAAAGGCAGGTAAAGCTGAGCAGGAATATCACCAATTAGTTGCAGATGTTCTCTTGATCTTCCTGTTTTTATTGTTGTTGTTTGCTTGTTTTGCAATAGACATCTGCTCTTAACTTTTCCTGGTGTTCCCTAGGTTCAGAGACCCTCTCTTTCAGGTTTCAAGAGGATAACCCTTGGGACATGGACAACAAAATAGGGTGAGAGATTGGTGGCCACTGGGTGCAGGCACAGAATGGAAGGCATCTAGGCAGGCAACTGCTTCACAAACAGATTTCAACCAACCATCCATTTCTTAACCACCACTTACAGAGGCACCAAGGGCATGATTCCTGAGCCTTCTGAAGATTCTGCAGCACAATTAGGCCAAGGCCACTTGTTCATAAACTGTCCATGCTCCAAAATCCTGCTGCTGTCTTCACCTTTACTTTCTTTGTCCTGAGGGTTTAAGTCTTTTAAAACAATCTCTTTACTGATTGATGTTACATTATAATTTCAGGAGAAAGTAATAAGGAATGGCCCAAAGCCATCTTCAAATTATTAGAAATAAATTTCCATGGTGTCATAAGAAGAGACACATATTAGAAAGTAGCACAGCAAGGCGAATTTTACTTTTTTCAGAAAGGGATCCTGCCACCAGTAAAGTTAGGTAGGCAAGAACAACATGGCAGAAAACTGCTGGGTATTTGTATTTTATTTTCAGCACAAGGCTTCTGTGCTGTGCTCCTATTGGTGGGAGCATAGTCTCACAATCTTTATGCCATTGGCTGAAGGGGATGGAGGGGGGGTCACTCACAATTTCCAGGAAATGCTATCTTTACAAAAAATACAAGCAAGATTACACAATGGTGGTTCCACAAAATGGAGCCTAAACCAAGCTATTCCTCTGATAGAAAAGATTTAATTATATCCTTACAGATTTTAGGTATTTCTCTTATTACAGCATATAAATGAATTAATTTTTAAAAATGTAAATGGAGAGTTTTGCAATTTAAGAGGGAGTTAACTCGTTATGAGAATATAAGTAAATCTTTTCTATCAAAGGAATAGCTTAAGCTCCATTTTGTAAAACTGCCATTTTGTAACCTTATACGTGCTTATAGTCTTTTGTAAAATTACCATTTCCTGGAATTGCAGTACCAACCCCTCCCCTGGCATCCCGTCCAGCCAATGGCATAAAGGTTGCATGACTATGTTCCCACCGAGAGAGGTACAGCATAGGAGCCTAGAATTGGAAATAACAGATCCAGCAGGTTTCTGCCATTTTGTTTCTGTGCACCTGACTGTACTGGTGGCAGGATCTCTTTTTACAAAAAGTAAAATTGCCTTGCCAAGCCACTTTTGACCATATGTCTTTTCTTAGGACATCATGGAAATTTATTTCTAACATCACTAACTGTTATTATTCTAAGCCATGTGACCAGATCCACTTACGTAATGCTTTCATGCATTCTGCTATTTGTACTTTCTTCCTGTTTCTTTTATTTTGTCCTTTGATTACGTTTTATATTAATATATTTATGATATTTTCTAGAAACATGACTCTATATTATAATATAGTTAAATGCCCTCACAAATCTTTTGATTCTCTTTAGATAAATTAAAAACTTGAGAATATTTTTATTCATACTTTTCCATCTTTGTCAATACAATTTGTAAATATTGTCTTTGAATTATCATTCTTGTGTTAAATGTCTTGTTTTAATACAGTTTTCAATATAATTGTTTTATCATTTTTATCAACATTATTTAGACTTTAATTGTTCTTCCTGCTTCCCCATGATTTCTTATAGTATGATTTCCAATTTAAGTTTTTTCTTTGATGTATCTCTAGATCAACGAGTAGCTCCTCGAGTATCTTTTTCAAGAATGCTAGTATATCTTCCAACTTTTGCAAAGATAGGACAATTTCTTTGGTAGTTTAAAAAATATTTTGGCTCAGTAGAGAATTAGAGGCTAGTAATTTTCTTTTCAATATCTCTTCTGAGATTTTTTATTTTATCTGTGTTAAAAATAGAACTTTATTTTCTATAATTAAAAAAATCTGATACTGAATCCCTAGTTCTTAGGCTGGCTAGAAAGTTTAACTTTCATCCTTGAAATATCCATCCTTCTCATACTAGTGCCACAGTTCTGTGTATTTACGAAGCATGGGGAAAAAAGGGGACAGATATCATGGTTTATATGGCACTGAGGATTTTCCTAGATATGTGTCTTTCAAAGGTATAATTGGAAAGTTGTGCTACCCAGAGACATTGGGCATCCTTGAAACAGCCCTAGTCCTTGGTTCCTGTCATTTGCCTTTGTGATACTTATTATAGAAGGCTCTTCCCTGATGCTTTTCTGATGCTTGGCAAAGAGGACCTGTGATTATTAACTTTAGGTTTCAATTTGACTGAAAATATAGGTGTTAGGTAGGAAAGCATTTTTTCTGGGTGTGTCTGGATGGTGTTTCATGAAGAGATTGGCATTTGAATAGTGGACCGAGTAAGGAACCTCCACACTCACCTTGTGTGGGCAGGCACCATCCGATCCACTGAGGGCCTAGAGAGAGCACAAAGAGGAAAGACAAATTTGCTCCTCAGGAGCTGAGGCACCCATCTTCTCCTGCCTTTGCACGTCAGAACTCCAGGCTGCCGGGCTTTCACACTTTGGAACTTAACAGCGGCAACCTCTCCAATTCTCAGACTGGGAATTACAAGTTGGCTCCTCTCATTCTCGGGGCTTCAGACTCAGACTGAACAATGCCACCAGCCTCCCTGGTTCTTCAGCTTGACGATGACAAATTAAAGGACTTTTCTGCCTCCATAATTGTGTGGCCAATTCCCATAACAGAATATCTATCTATCTATCAATCTATCTATCCATCCATCCATCCATCCATCCATCCATCCATCCATCTATCTATCTATCATCATCATCATCATCATTATCTATCTATCTATCTATCTATCTATCTATCTATCTATCTATCTATCTTTCATCTATCATCATCTATCTCATCTATCTGCCAAACTCTTGTTTCTCTGGAGAACCTCAACTAATACAGGACCTTTCTGCATAGCATTCAGGGATCTTGTGCATCAAATTGTACAACATAGTTGAACCGTTTTTATCTGGAATCTTGCAACTCTCAGAACAACTGATAGAAGACAAAGCGTGGCCCCCTTTGTGTCTAAATCTACAGCTTTCTTCCTGTTGCCCCTCTTTACAGACCGGAGGTGTATTTTACTAGTCTGAAGATGATTCTTCTGTGTAGAGAATTTTATGCCCATGAAACCAAAGGATCTTAGGCTTCATCAGACATTCTTCTAGGTTCTCCCAGAGCATAAATGTTTGGAAAATGTCACAAAGACTTGGGGCTCGTTTCTCTTTTCTGTCCTGCCATATATTTTTCATGAAATGATTGAGTTTAGAGTTCTGCACCTGCTTGAAGGGGAAAGGAGAAAGTAAATTAACATCTCTACACCCCACCATCTAACCCCTTAGCTTAGGAGAAAAAATAGGATTTCCCAAAAACCTTCGTTTTTTTTTTAAATCTTTTAATTTATATTCACATTTTTAGGGTATTGTTTGGATTAAAAAGAAATTTATCCAACTATCAGAAGCTCATTTGTAATGCAGGTTCAGATTTCCCATAGGCCCAACAAAAATGATCTGTTATTCAGAGATTGGGCTGAGATGTCTTTGATGCTCCAAACATAGTGGACTGATATAAATGTATAAATGTGAGTCCTATTCTTTGGGATCATTTTGTCTTCCATTGAGAACACCTCCCTGTCCTTTGATGCAAAATCCGATTAGCATTCTTGACAGCATTGTTACACTGTTGACAACAATTGTGTATGGATAGGAAAGAAAGACCACCCTTGCTTTTGCTCTTGTGATATGTAAGGTTCCATCTTATCACTCCACAGGAAGGGGGTAGATCATGGACTGTTAGGGCTGCAGAGTTCCTCATTCTGGGTCACTGTCCTTTAGCAATACCTATGAATGACCCTACCGTTTTAAGTGCTGTCTTGGAAAAAACACTGACATGTGGCATTAACTATGTGAGAGAAACAGGGTGGCCGCAGTGGGAGGACATCAGCCAAAACAAATTAGAGAAGAGAGACCGTGAGACTGAAAGGCTCTTGTTTGAACTTGGAGTAAAACAAGAACTGCCTGGGACAAATCAGAGCATGAGACAAATTAAGAAAATAAAATATTTGAAAATGTACTCTTGGAATAATAGAGAAGACTTAGAGGTCTGGCTTTTAACCATGGCCTGGAATTGGTGGCTTGTTGGTTTAAATGAAACAGTTCTTGAACTTAACAAACATGGCTAAGTCAAGTTCAAAAGGCAAATTGGAGAAATTCTTAAGCTCCTAATTCTCAGAACAGAGAACACAATATTTTAACAATCTGATTTTAATGATATTGGGGTGAGATTGCTTTTATTTTCAATTTTCAAGACATTCTTGACAATTAACTTGAAAGTACTCACAAACAATCTATAAAGAAAAATGCCTATGTTGTGTCAAAAAATCTCAAATTGCATCCTAGCTATGTCACTAGATAGATCATCTTGCTCTGCTTTAATTTATTCATATATAAATTGGAATTATTATATTTATTCCACATAACTGAATGCAATATTACACACACACACACACACACACACACACACACACACACACTTTTTTTTTTCCTTTTGGTACTAGCGATTGAACCCAGGGGCACTTTATCTCAGTCTCCTGAACTGGGATTACATATGTCCTACACTATGCCCAATGAAAAAAATCCTTTGTAAATATACTACTCAAATGTCAGCTATTTCCATTAACATGCATGGTACTATTCAATTTTCTTTAAGATTCTTTGCTATACAGGAAGTTGATCAACATTGTAAATGAACATTAAGTTGGGTATCTCTTAAAGTGCTCTTTATTTGCATCAAAGACTGCTAGCTAAGCACAAAAATCTTTCTATACCTCTTCCACAGTAATTGAATCATAGTTGGCAGTGTCTCCAGACTTCTTCATTTAGATGTGGCCACATATTGCAGTCCACGTGTCAAGTGACGTGTACCATTTTCAGGACAACTTCTTACCATCAGCCAGTGCCTTCCACAGAATTTCCTTCCTTTTCCACCAGCTCCATCTTGGATATGGTGACAACATATAAAGAAGACACTTTAGAGGATATTGGAGAAAATTATCAAAGTAACCTGGGACTTTGATTTACCTCATGTATCAGAGCTGCCTGCTAATGTGGAAGCACCTCTCTATGCTGTTTCAAGTACAGAAAAAACTTTGTTTTTTTTTCTTAAGCTACTGCACCTTTGGTAATTATTTGATGCAATAGCTTAATCAATCTTACCTATTAAAATTATATCCATGGTTTTTTGAGATATATGATTGATTCTCTATGATCACAGAAAAGACACATTAGGAAATGCCCTAAATAATAAAAACTTTCCACTGACATCATGGAATGAATAGCATTGATAACCTACTGGTTAAATGAACAAGGAATTTGATGTTTTAGCATTGAGATAATTTTGTACTTACAAAAAAACTGTGAAAATAGTATATAGAGATCCATCTACTTTTCATCCAGCTTCTCCTTATGTTAATATCTTAGAGAGTGCCGGGAGTGGTGGCGCACACTTGTAATCCCAGTACTTTGGGAGGCGGAGACCGGAGGATCCGGGTTTGCGGCCAGCCTCAGCTCTCTCGCTCTCTCTCTCTCTCCTTAGTGAGGCCCTCCACAACTTTGTGAGACCCGGTTTCAAAATAAAGTATAAAAAATAGGGCCGGGGGCGTAGCGCGGAGGTAGAACGCCCCTGCGTTCAATCCCTGGTACCGCAAAAAAAAAAAAAAATCTTAGAGAACTATAAAACATTTATCAAGGCTAAGAAATCAATCTAGTACAACTTCAGTATTAACCAAAGCTCAGGCCTTATTCAAGTTTCAGCATTTCTTCCATTCATGTCCTTTATCCATTCCAGGTCTAACCCAGGATCATTGTTTGTCATGTCTCCATAGTCTCCTTCGAGCTGTGACAGACAGTCCTCAGTCTTTTCTTGTCCTTCATGACCTTGACACACTTGAAGAGAACTGGTCAGTTTTTTTTCATAGAAGATCCCTCAACTTGGGTTTGTCTAATATTTTCTCATGATTAGATTGAGTCTATGAATTAATGCAGAAAAAAATGATGGCTTTTTTGGGGGGGTTACTGGGGATTGAATCTGGGGGTGTCATATTTTGAGCTACATCCCCAACCCTATTTCAAATTTTTTTTTGAAACAGTGTCTCACTAAGTTGATGAGGATCTCACTAAGTTGCTGAGGCTGGCCTCGAACCTGGGATCCTCCTGTCTCAGCCTCCAGTACTGATATTACAGGCATATTCCATTGTACCTGGCTGGAATCAACTATTTCTTCCAGAAGATTTGGTTCCATTTATTGGAAAGTGATATTCAGAAACCAATATCTGGGAACTACGTTTGCTAATTTGCTCTGGAGATTTCACAGATTCTAGCCCCCACTCAGTAGATAAATCTGAGAGATTATATATATATATGATTATACATTATATATGTGTAAAATATATATTATATATGTCTGCATATTTACTCATGCATACACTCATGTCCATAGCTATTTTTGTGTCTATGTACTTGTGTGTGTGTGTGTGTGTGTGTGTGTGTGCGTGTATGTATTGAAAAGTGAGTCAATATCAATACCGCCACTCCAAGCCAGTACCACAGGATTCATTTCAACCTTCCCTTTTCCATTATTACAATTCTTTCTCTGCTATTGTGAGAACTGACTTTTATTTATTTATAATATACTTATTTATTCAAATCTAACAGACAAATGGAAGTTTTAGAATTCTTAATCCATACCCCTGAAAGGAACAAATTTATAAACTAGAGCATATTGTTTCTTCTGCTTTTGTCTCCATACCCTTTAATGTAATTGAATTATTTATATAAAATTATCACATTTCACTTTGTCCCCTCTCCCCAAGTGCTGGTAGTGGGGATTGAATCTGGGGGCATTCACATCTGAGCTACACCCCCAACCACACTCCCTGATATCTTTTTAAATTTACACTCAGTGAAATTGCTTTTTTTCCTATGTATTAGTCTATGGACTTTGACAAATGCATTTGTTAACTATAATAATTCCATACAGAACAGTTCTCTTGCTCAAAATTTCTCCCTAGCTAGTAAGCTCTTCATCCCTCACTCCCCACATCCTGGCAACCAAGGACATGGTTTTCACTATATAGTTTTACATTTTCCAGTGACATCCATGTAAATAAAATCATACAATATGTGGCTTTTCACATCTGGCTTCTTTCATTCAGCAAAATATATTTAAGATTCATCTATGCTGTTGTTTTGTTCAATAAAGTGCTCTTTTTGATTGATAATCCCCCACTCGAAGCATGTATCAATGTTCATTTATACCTTCACTGGTTGAAGGACATCCAGTTTGTCTCCAATTCTTAACAATTAAAAATAATGTTTACATAAATACTTATGTATAGATTTTTATGGGAATATGTTTTCATTTCTTCTGTGTAGATATGTAGGAGTAGAATTTCTGGGTCCTATTATAGATGTGTGCTGCATTTTATCAAAAACTACCAAACAGATTTCCCAGAGTGGTGAGAAGTTTCTCAAAACCCACCACCAGTGTATGAGCTGCTCAGTTATTCAGCTTACCCACACTATTTGATATTGTTGGTTGTTTAGATTTTAGAACATAAAATCTGAAGCCGGGTGTGGTGGTGTACACCTGTAATCTCAGTACTTGTGAGGTTGAGGCTTGTAGGTTCGAGACCAGCCTCAGCAGCTAAGTGAGACTCAGCAACCTAACAAGATCCTGTTTCAAAATAAAAATAAAATAGGGCTGGGGGTGTAGCTCAGAGGTAGAAAGCCCCTGGGTTCAATCCTGAGTAACACGCACACACACACACACACACACACACACACACACACACTCACACATGCACATACACGACCTGACAGAGACCTGGAGACCTAAACAATTGCTTTCATTTAACAGATGTGTGAAGATACCTAGAAAGATAAACTCATTTGCTTAAGATCATTACCTCACGGTGATAATCTGCACTACAACAAGGTCTCTTGCCTGGCTCTCAGGCTCCTGTGATTTTTTTTCCTCCTAATTTTCCAAATAGTCTTTATCCCTATATTTGATCTTTCTCAGACACAATGCAGGCAACTCTTAAGCCTTGTCACCTGGAAGGATAAATAGACATTTAGGTGTCTTTGACCCTTTCTAAGCTATCTGGATGATATAGCGAGTGGGCAGAAAAAGAATATTTGCCCAACTCTTTCAGTTTACTCAGAAACTGCCAATCTGCAGCTGAGGCTATGAACAACATTTGTTCATTCATCTGGTAAATATTTATCCAGCATCTAGTCTGGGTTGGATTCTGAGCTAGGCACCAAGATGACCATAGTAAATAACAAAAAAGTCTTTACCTGCTTCTAGTGACCTATATGTTTAATTCATTTAAAAATATGTATGTTGCAGGGGGAAAAAAGAGATACATCTGCTTCTAAGAGTATGTTGGCATTTCTTAATACAGGCATACATCCAGGGCTGAGGTGTGGGTTAGATTACACGGGGCACCTATGATGGGTTTCCTTAAGGAGAAAAAGATAATAATCACTTTTGATTCCCACTTCCTAAGTGAAGAGGTGCAAATATTTTCAGCGAATTGTTGAGATACTTCCTGTTGTAAAGCCGTTCTTAGAGACTTGGAAGAGTTACTTGCTTACATCAGTTTTTAGGAAGTAATTCATAGAAGAACAATTCAATTGCAAAACCTAATATTGTTCCTCAAGCTACACCCTCTCTCCCTTCTTGTAGAAAAACACTGCCAGACTTCCTATTAAATACAATCTTTTCCTAAAAGAAGGTTAGTGGCATCCATATTCAAACAATGGAATGCCATCTGGAATGGTAATTTGTAGAAGAAAAGCTAGCTTAAAAAGTGAGCAGCTGACTCTATCTGAGAAAAATGAAGAGCATTTCATTAGATTTTATCAAGTAAGATACTTCTGACCCTCTTCACAAACAGGCTTTGAATTGAAACTTGTAGAACTGAGAAATACACAAGTAGATATTCTCTACAATGTCTGTATGCATGTGAATAGACGCATACATGTGTACATAGATGACACATCTGTGTGGTATATTATATATGCACAGTATTTATGACATCTTTCTTTATTGTTAAACATGATTCTCTATGCTCTATAAATAACATAAGACATTAGAAATAAGGGAGAAAAATAATTTCAAACATTTTAAAATAATTCAACACTATTTTGAAGATTATCAACCTACTTTTTTTGCACACTATTAAAATAGTTTCCAACTTGCTAAAAATATTTTCTGGTCACTATAGTAAGTTTTTTTTTGTGATACCGGGGATTGAACCCAGGGGCATACCCCCGGCCCTATTTTTTATCCTTTACTTTGAAACCGGGTCTCGCTAAGTTGCGGAGGGCCTCACTATGTAGCTGAGGCTAGCCGCGAACCCGGATCCTCCTGTCTCCGCCTCCCAAGTACTGGGATTACAAGTGTGTGCCACCACGCCCGGCTCTATAGTAAGTTTTCACATGTTAAACTCATGATATTTTCTTTAGGATTATATTTTAAAATAATTTAATGACATTTAAAAATTACATGTGCAAAACACTCTACTAGAGATAATGTCAACTGAAAGTGATACATGACTTGATAATTCTCATATGCACTACCAACAGTTGTGTGTTCATGTATGTTTAAAGACATCAGAAGTTATTTTTATATGCATCTGAATATTAATATTAATCCTTTGTGCTTCAGTGTGGTGTATGTGACAATATTATATGCTCTCTTTATTTCTGACCATGACCGGGGATTAGAAAGATATAATCTTGAGTGGTAAAAGATTAAACTCACAGCACACCTTTTCATGATGAGAAATCACAATCCCCACTAGATGTAATGAGTAAGATGTGTTGTTTTTGAAAGTGTCAGGAAATAGGAAGAACTAGCTAGAGACATACAGGTCATAGTTTGAAGAAAAATATGATTAAAAGATAAAATGAGCAGGGGTAAAAATAAAATAAAATTAGAAACCAAAATCATGTTAATGTCATACGTTAGAAGGTGCTTCACATATACATTCTCACATAAGTCACTTTTTTACCACTATGGAAGCTTCAACTACAATTATTCGGTGAAAAACTGAAGATTTTAGACAAGAGATGAAACTATGAATATAACTGAGATTTACAGAAAAGCTCTATTGCTACAAAACTTATTAACATCAACCTCCTACTATGTTCTGGAGGAACCCATTTAATCACATATTAATAATGTACATTTTCAAAAAGTGTTTTATCTTTCTTCACTTTTTCTCCTCTCTCTGGGTCCCTCTCTGTTTATATATACAGATATACAGTTTTACAATCACTATAAAATATCCAGTAAATAACCATCACTGGGATTCAAGAATATTTCTTCAAGAAGACAAATGACTGCTGAGTTTTACAAGCTACATGAATTTTATACACTGTCATATCAAACTTACTTTTTAGAAATTCATCATGGACTTTGTAGGCATCAATTTCTGAGTTTTTGGCATATTCTGAAATAATTTTTTGTTTTACTTGCTACAACATTTATATGATCGTTTGGTCAGGTGTCTCAAAAGATATACTGTTTCTAAAGGGGACTAAATCAAAAAGAGAAAAATACAAATGATTTCTCTTGACCAATAAATTATTTCTTACTGTAATACTTAAATGATTTGTTCTCATTGACAATTCATATTTTTGTGTTCTAATTTTAATTGTTTAGTGAAATAGAAAGTAACCTTCACATTAAGTTTATTCCATATTTTATCTTAAGATTATTAGCAATACTAAATATAGGAAATGTACCAAATTTGTGATTTTTTATGTTTATAAATATACAAATTTTACTTTTAGTAATGATTAGAGAATAATCAAGGTAATATGTAGTGTGCCATCCAATTTCTTTGCTTTCTTGACTGCAGGAGAGAAAATTCTACATTAAGCTCCTGAACTTGCATATATCCAGGTAGCATCAGGTATGGGAACATTAGTTGCTATGGGAACTGATGTAAGACAAAATGTATAATCTAGGTATATTAAAATAATATTGAAGAGCAAGATGCAGGGTATATATTCTTTACCCTAACATAGCAATTTTTTACCTCAATATTTTTCTGTGTCAGGTGTGGCTCTGTAGAACAATCACTAAGTCACCTTGATTTGTTCTATGTATTTGATGCTTTTCAGAGGTCACAAGATGCATTCCCTCTTTTTTCTCTCTTTTGCCTCAATTTGTTAACTGCTCTGTTCTGCTAGAAATTTCTGCAACCACTAATCACATCTTGATATTGTTGACAGTTTTTAGTGTTGCTAAAGCTCTAAAATGAAGCTGTCAGATGTTAGAATGGCATTCTGGAATAAGACCGGAAAGGACTAGAACATGGCAATTAGACCTGTAGATTCAGGGTGGCACAGGGGCATTTGGGCCAGGCCCCATTTAGGTTGCAAGAGACAGTGATAAAAAGAAATTATACTCAGAACCAAATGACAAATTCTACTTCCCGATTACCATAATAATTCCTAAAATGAGTGATTTTCAACATGACAAGCATAATAGCTAATGTTTAAGACATTACAAGGCTAGAAGAATATATAATGCTATGAGTATTTCTATTCTATTAGTTTCTAGTTTTAACTCTTAAAGAGATGTTTATTATCATTATTATCATTGGGGTTTAGAATAGATTGACCACTGAATATCCTGGAGGTAAGCCATAAAAGGTCTGGACCCAGTGGCCAGTATTAGGACCAGACTCCAGTTTCTAGAGAAACACAGTTAAAGCAAATAGAATCAAACAATCTGGAAGAAACTAAAGTATCCTGTCAATTATTGAGAGAGGAAGACTCAGGCATAGAAGAATAAACTATGCACTCATCTATTAAAATTGTTGTAGAGGTCAAGGACTTGGTCTTAAACTTGCAGAATATCTGTTTTTAGCATTAGATTCTATGTTGGGAAAAGTTCCAATGACTCAGTGATTTGAAAATGAGTCAGGACTTAGACCTCTCCTTAACTAATTGAGCACCTCTGGGCACAATTGAGACCCTTATATAAGACAATATGCACAAAAACATCTATCTCATAGTCTGGCACTTGATTAATATAACCACTTATCTCCTTAAAGGCCAGAATTCTTAAATCTAGTAATTGCTAAGAACATACACAGGCATTCCAGGTTAAAATTGTAAAGAACTGTTCTGTACTATCCTCTCCTAAATCAGGAGAGTATAACCTAAAGTGGATTACAAAAACAGTCCACACCATGCTTTATCCCATGCTAGAATAACACCTAACAATCATATCAGCCCTTGGGCAAAATGACTTTCTTCCTTATTCACAAGCATATTGATGGACAAATTAAAAGAGATTTTAATCAAATGTTATTAATTAGGAATTGGTCTAAATTATATCAATCGTTAGTAACTCCTGAAATTTTTGACTTGAGACATCCTCTCCAGTGCATTTCTTTTGTAGAACTGCAAACTGTGGGAAACCTGGAAAACAAGGTTATCTTCAACTCAAAACTCTGCAAGGAAAGCCATCACATCACAAAAATGAATCACAGTGCAAGGAGGCAATCTGTGAACCTGGTTTTTGCACTGAATTTCAAACATTTAGTGCAAAGCAGTGCTCAGCCAGTATCATCTGATTCCCTATGAACTGTCAAGAAGATAAGGCTAAGAGGTTTCTACCACTGTTTTTTCCCCCAGAAAGAATACCATTTGGATTTCATATCTCATGGCTTAAATTCAATATATAGGCACCTGAATTTCACTCCTGCTTCGTGTGTGTATGTGAATACTCCTATTATTGACATACTTTCAAGAAAAATCTTCTTTCAAAATCTGAACAAGATGTTCAAGAATGAAAAACTAGTTTTTAGTAAACTGAGTTGAACTTAAAAGTGATGCTGTGGAGAAAAGAGCAACAGACTGTTTCCTAGTGCTATGTACGATTGTTTTATTAGGTTTGATAAGACTAAACAGTCCAAAGGTTTGACAGTTTTGACACCTGGCTTATGAAAGATGGAATTCCTGAATGGAAATTATTCTTATTGAACTTTTCTGAAGAGTTTTGGCTGGAAACAAGTATCTTTTTCCAAAGCCAGTACATTCTCGGCGCTCCTTCAACTGGCTGAAAAATGAGGTACTGAATTCTTTACTTAATGGGAAATCTACTGTTGTTTTAATACATATTTTTTGGAAACTTTTTGTTAAAAAATTTTCTGTCATCACTTTTCCTTTGTGGAAATAAATATGACACCATATGGAAAAAAAAGGTTACAGCTCCATATGTATAGAATGGTGTTCTGAATTTAAAGATGAACTAAATCTAACTTCCATTTAATGATTAGAAAATACTAAAAACAAATACACATACAAGTTTATGTGCTTCATGGTTGCTGTGCAATACACCAGGTTAATATGGCTCTTCTGTGTTTGATTGTGTTTAGATAAAAATCAAAGGCGTTTATAATAAGCATAATAAGGTATTTTTATGTAGCTACATTATTTATCTTACAAGTTCTACTGTGTGATACACAACAGACCCATTATTGTATTTCAGTTTGGATATTTTTGGTCTGTCAATGTATCACATGTATTTTTAAGTTATGAAATTTGTAAAGAATAGGTTCCTAGTTAAAAAACATACAAAAAGGAGTTTATGAATAAATTAAATGAAGAAATGCAGGATTATTTGTAGTCTATGGGAGTAAGTTGGCCATTTTGAAAGGTCTAAAACACAAAAGTGTTTTGTGATGTTGGATTACATGCTCTACTCAGCTCAAGGTCTAACAGCAGACGTTGGTATGGGACCCCTACTCAGGGTAGGGAGCCAGCTGGTAACCTTCCATATATGCCTTTTTAGCCCATTTAAATGTTTCCTAAGAATCTAATGTGATAGTTGATGGTGGAGAAGGATTCATAAACCCATCTGAGACATGATGAATACCTCTCTAACCATCTCAGATGGTGGAGAACTCTGTTCCTTCCAAGAGATCCAATTTTATCTTTAACCCAAATATGATCTCCCCCTATATTTTGCTCATTTTTTTCTCTGACATCTAGAGAAATATTTATCTCTTGTTCCACATGGTTACTTCAAATACATGAAGATAGGCCTGCATTCCTCAGTATACAGGCACAACCCAAGGCTAAGTTCTCCACAGAAGATATGCTCAGCTTTCGGTCATTTAAAAAATGTGAGTTGGTGGTCATGTTTTTTCTGTATCTTCAAATGAGTTGTCTAACTCACATGCTTAAAATACATTTTAAAATGTGTCATTTAACATGCCATAAACACAACCCAGTAGGGATGGGGCACTATTCTCCCTTTACTTATATTCCCTGTGGACAGAAAACATCATATTTCCTACAACATTTACAGTGAACCACCCTTCTTTCCACGTTGTCAATCTTGATTCATTAACATAATCACTTCTTTATCACCAATAAACCAATCTTTTTCTCTGTCTTTATGTCTTCCTATGTGTATACACACATGCATATGTACTCACATACACACATATACACATAGAGAAATTTTATGACAATCTAAAACAATGAAGAGCGAGAAGATAACTTGAAATTGAATTGATGAATGTTCACAGCTCATTATATGTGGAAGTAGGTGGCTGTTCCAGTCAACATTCTCACTGCTGTTATCTAACACTGAACACACAATACTTACAGGAGGAAAGATTTATTTGTTTACAGATCTGGAAAGGTTCAGAGGTCATAGTCCATTTTGGGGACAACTTCTGCTGCAGAGGCATGTCCTCAGGGCATCCTGGCAGGGAGAAGAGAGAGCAAGAGGAGTGGGGGAGAGACATATATAGTCCCCAAGGCCACTGCCCCCCAGGGACCCACCTCCACCATGCCCTGCCTTCAGACGCCACACCTCCAGAGCATGGCTTCCTCCAGAACATGAGGTCCCTGAGGGACATTTTACTTTCAAACCACAATGGTGGTGTTGTTTGTTATTCACTTAACAGTTGAAATACTGTGTGCTTTGTTTTACAATAGTCACTCAATAATTTATATGTAAGGGAGCAAATTGATACCTTGATCTGTAGTAAAGTTCCTTTTCCACTTGAGCTTTTATGCTTTTCAGTTCTTAGTTTTTTATTATTTTATTTTAGGTGCCGAATAATTGACAGCATAGTCATTTTTAATATCGTTTTTTATTCCAGTACGTGCTTTGATTTCAAACTCCTGCTAAATTCAGGAGTCAAGAATAGTCCTTGTTCTTCTCTTCTGTCAAATAAAAAATAAATGGCTTACCCGTGGTGAGGAGGCTCTTTTTTGTGATTCTTCATTGCATTATTTATACTTCTGCACCTAGGCAATCTACAGATACCCTCACTTGATGTCAAATGTACTCAAAGGGGAAAAAAAGCCTTAGAAATCAATGCTTTTTACTCTCATCTGTCAGAATATCTCTGGGAGTGGCCCCAGGATATTTATCAAGAATATTGATTTTGCTCTATTTACCCTCAGTAAAAGTTTTAAAATTTCTTTTGAAAGCATTTGGTATGTCCAAGGAATGTTTCAGTACTATGAAAAGTTTATAATTCATTACAAATGTTGTCAGAGCATTCAAATGCATTGACTATTTGAAGAATGAAACTTAAAAACACACATGCATATGTTTATATAGTATATTAAAATTACTTTTTTTTGGTGGTGGTACTGGGGATTGAACCCAGGGGCATTCTACCTCTAAGTTACAACCCCAGTCCTTTTGATTTTGAAACAGTATCTTGCTAGGTTGCTGAGAGTCTTGCTAAGGTGCTGAGGCTGGTCTCAAACCTGAGATCCTCCTGTCTTTACCTTCCAACCACTGGGATTACAGGAGTGTGCCACCACAGCTGACTGAAAAATTATATATATATATATATATATATATATATGTAATATCAATTATATTATTACTATTATATTTTTCCTAGTATTACTATTAGAAAATTATATGTAATATATATATAGCTATAATATATAATAATCAATATATAGTAATATAATATAATAGTTAATATATAGAGATGTAATTTCCCAGTACTATCCAGTTTGTGTAGATTATGAAAATTCCTTGCATTTATTTCATTAATCATATGATGATGTTGGTTCATGAGGAAAAAAATCAGATTGGTCTTAGCATCTTATTTACCCACTCTAACCAAAGCATGGAGGATTTTAAAGCTAATTTAAATTGAGAAGAAATTATTGTATTTTTCAATAGAGCAACAAGAAAGAGATGAGTAAGCAGCAAGACTGTAGGGAAATCTGGGATTCTCCTCCAAACTGCAAAGATTCCAGTGTTAGCAGATCATGCTGGATGCTAGAAGGAGACTCATGTTGACTCCATTTCAAACATACTGCAAGAAAGAGAGAGTGAGATATGAAACACATCATTATCTGCTGTACATATTCATAAAACATACCTGGAGTTTCAGTTCCACCACTCCAAGTACTCTTAGCAGATGAAGATTATATAAGGGGTAGAGGTATGGATAATGCTGTTGGAGAAGATGGTGTTGTGAGCTTTGTAAATGAGGAGGCACCCTCCATCAAATGTTCCTGGTGAGCAGGGCTTTCACAAGATAACTTGGTTAGCTAAGAAGTATCTGTCCCTATGGTTGGGGGTCACATGGGGAACACTAGTGGGCAGAGTGAGCAGAGTATTGCAGCAGTACAAACATTCTTCACTCTTGGAGTTTGTCAGAGCAAAGGAGGTGTTCTGCAGATGTCTGCCTGTCATATGTAGGATAGAGAGCTGACATGAAGTTGTCTAACATCTTTCCTAAAAGGATTACTAGGGGCCTGAGGAGATCCCATCAGAGAGAAACAAGCTAGGGTTTATCTCAATTTTAAAAGAAAAGTTCAAAGTATTTGATTAGAACAGCAGATGATCTTGGGAATTCAGGATAGAAGTTTCTAGAAGGGGGGATCACAGAAGAGCCTATGCAAGTACCTCAAAAAGAAAGTGAAGTTTAATCATACACCAAGACTAGTGAGTATGACTGACGTAAAATATTAGCCTTTCACTCCCCTGCTCTTTTTACAGGGCTCCAGACTACAGTTAATCTGACTAGAAAAGAGATTCTATGCTTAATCTAGTTCATAGCTCTAATGAAAATCTTGTCCTGGATATACGGATTATTGAAATAAGACAGTGTTTGTGACTTAAAGTGATTAGTTATATAAGAATGAGCAAAAACTCATGGGGTCCAATTTTCCATCCAAGAATGGAGAAAGGACCCCCCCCCCAATAAAACTTACAGGGGCTGGGGGAAACGAAAATAAAGTTGCATTTTGACTAGTTACAATCCATTTTTTGGTTGCTTTGGAAGATGTTTCCAGTTTATTTGAGAGCAGCTGAGGGGTGTGGGAGGGTCTTGGACTGTAATAGTTCCAGGGTACTCCTAGAAAGGCTAGATCCTGGGCACTGAAGGTCCCCGTTTGGGCAAAGTCTCCTTTTCCGAAGCCTGGAAAGGGACAAGCAGTGGCTCTCGCCCTCTCCAGACCATTCCCACCTAATTATTATACATTGGAAAATGAAAACCAGAAAATAGAAGGTCCTCTTCAAACATTCTGGATTACACACAATCCTTGGGACATAGGGATTCGCAATCTGAGAGAGAGTATTTCTCACAAGTGACACAGAGTTGGACCTATTTTTATTTAGAAATATATATATATTTTTATTCATAAATGTTGTGTTTTTTTTTTAAAAAAGTAGTAGTACTCGCCTCATTCTGAGGAGTTGGTGGAATAGAAGGAAACTCATGTTAGTAGTAGAATCAGGACACACTCTGGGTGAAAAGGCCTTTGGATAGGACTGTGCAGTGGTCAGTATAGGCTGAGCACTTCAGTGTCTATCTCTGTGGTCCAGAGGAGTCTCTTTGTCTGCTGTGTGTAGTTTGCACAGCACAAACATCATAAAGGCATTTTTGAAGATTTCTAATCTTGCCTTACTTTCCTTCCTGGCAAATTCTGTCACTGGTTATTTTTGATCTTAATAGGTACTGGTTTTATGCCTCTAGAAATATGCTGCAGTTTTATGGCTCTGCCTGATGACTGAATTTTTCAGCAACCATATGGTGTAGCTGGCTCTGACTCTATCAAACTCTAATAACCTTCCTAGTCTGGGGAGCAGCTTGCTCATTCCCATCTTTCTTAAGCTTTGCTGTATGGATTGCAGTCTTTGATAAGTCAAGCTGTTGAGTTTTCAGTCTCAGCCAGAAGGTTTATATAAGAAAGTTTGAAAGTCATCCTTTGATTGAGTCATTATTTTGCAAAATTTATTTTTTTCAATGCCATGGGTGCAATATATTTATAACAATGCTCTTCCTTTTCATTTTGAATATTTTAGGAAACATTTTTTTTCTCAGGCCTCTACATAAAAAAATGATCGCACTTCCTGAAGTAATCTTCTCTTATTATATGTATTATCACACTTTCATTCCACTGTAATCTCACAGCTTATACTTCAATTTTTGGAAATGTGTTTACATTCACATTTATTTCAGAGTTTAAAGAAGTAAATTAGGTCATAAGTTTTCTTTATTAAATAGAACTCCTGAATTTTTATCCATATAAGAATTATTTAATTAATATTTACTATATGTCTAGCATAGATCTTCCCTGGAGAAATTCAATGTCTAGGATGAGATACTACTAGCACTAATAATAACAATAAATATATCTAAAATTTGTTAAGTGGTTCCTACTTGCCACACATCATTGTAGCAGTCCTGATGTCAACAAATTCTCATACACACCCAAGTGGATACTGTTATTATTTCCTTTTAACATTAAAGGAAAATGAAGTATGGATAAATTTAGTGCCTTGTTCCACATAGATAACAAACATCACATAGTAAACAATGAATTAACATTTAGGCAGCCTTATTCTTATTAATTATATTGACCTAGACAAGATAGGAAAGAATAATTAAAATAGATATTTATTCTGACAATAAAGGAATTCAGTGCATAAAGATTTTAGTGAGCTTTGCAAACAAAAATGGTCTTTATGCTGGGCACAACAAGGACCACTGGGAGAATTTAAGACAGGCTGACATAATTGAATGTAATTTCAAAAAGCTCTATCTGGTAGTTACGTGGAGAATTGGAGATCGGACTGGTGAGGAAAAGTCAAGTAAGTATTGTTCCAGTTTCTGGTTTGCTAATGGCATGATTATATATGGATGGCGGTGGAGGGAGGAAGATGATGAACTTGGGTTTGGAAATATGGGGTTGCACTGAGGGGAGAAAGAGATAGAGTGAAATTTGACATTCAAAATGACAATTTGCACTAGAGTTGTGGGTGGAGTAAATGAAACCAAGAAACAGAATGTGATTACTCTTTGAGCATTACACAACATTGAGAGGTCGAAGCCAAAAACTCCAGAAACACTCCAACAATTCTGGGATTTGCAGGATACAGAGAGTCAACAAAATTACCTATAATAGTTTTGAACAGTGATGGGAAAAATACAATGCTATCAGGTGTCATGGAAGCCAAGAGAGAGGGTATTCCAGGAGACCTGATGAATGTTAAATATTCTTAAGAAAGGCTTGGCAACCTGATGTTAAAAAGTTTCTGTTGGATTTATTAACAATTAGATTGCTGGCAATCTTGATGTGAGTGATTTCAGCAGAATGGTGTATTTAAAAGGCACAATTGAAGTTGATTGGGGAGAGAACCTTGAGGTGAAGAAGCAGAAATAAGAAATGCAATGACTCTTTAAGAAGCTCAGCTGTGAAAGGGGCAAAAATGGCTGCTATTCAGGAAGGGGAAGGCACAGATATAGGTATAAGTGTATATACTGTGTAAATGAATACAGTGTGAAGAAGCTGGGTCCTCTGGAATGGTACAGTAGCTTAAGGAGAAGGCAGCGTGTTAAAGGAGCTTAGAGATGGCTAAATTAGCTTTCCATAGAAAATGAAAAGCAGATGATGGGGAGAACATAGAAGGATCAGTAAATAGTATTATGGTTGCTGAGATAGCCTTTGGGAGCTGTCCCAAACTTAGGCAAGGGGACCAAGCTTTGCACTCATATCACTCAGTCACTGGCCACAGGCTGCCCTCCAGGGAGCGGTTATAACCACAGGCAAGACTCATCCTGCAGGGGAGAGAAATCCACTTCAAGGGATGCAGGAGTGTGCTCTCAGCAACCTAGCAAGCAATGTAGCCCAACAGCTGTGGGTGATGCATCAGCCCTAAAGAGAATATCTTTAGATATATATAGCATCACAGAATTGATTATAGTCTCCTAGTGGGTCACTAGAATGAAGGTCAATGCAGCCATTCCTACTTTCAATTTTTTAGCTCCCAGTCTCATGTGTTTGAGATATTGAGGATATACCACCATAGAAGGTTCATTGATTCAGGTTATACATTGTTTCCTGGAAAATGACAAATCTCCTTCTCTATTATAGGTTAAATTGTAGCCTACCTACAATTTATCTATTAAAGCCCTAACACTCAGTATCTTGGAATGTGACTATATTAGGAAATAGGGTCTATAGAGAAACTTGTTAAGGCTATTAAGGTAGGCCTGTATTTGTTCAATTTTTGCTACTATAATAAAATACTTGGAGCTATGTCTTTGTAAAGAAAAGAGGTATCTACAGCTCAAAGTTCTAGAGGTTCAAGGAAATGGCTCATGCATCAGCTCAGGTCAGGAGAGGACCTTGTGGCAGATGGCACCACAATGATAAGAGCATAAGAGAAAGAGGGAGAGAGGTCACATCACCAGACAGGAAGTCAGAGTGAGGGGACAGGCAGGCTTGCTTTTTTGTTTTCTTTTTTTTTTTTTCTTTGTCTTACTGGGGATCGAACCCAGTGGCATTTTTCCTCTAGGCTACACCCCCAAACCTTTTTATGTTTTTGTTTGGAAACAGGGTCTTGCTAGGTTGGTGAGTCTTGCTATGTTGCTGAGGCTGTCCTTGAACCTGCATCCTCTTGCCTCAGCCTCCCAAGTACTGGGATTACAGGTATGTACCCTATGCCTGGCTAGGCTTACTTTGTTTTTATAACAATTCTCACAGGAACTAACTCAAGGGTCCCATGAGAATGATGTTATTCCCTTCTGAGGGAAGCACCATCAATGACCAAAGCAACTCCCACTAGGCGCCTCCTCTTCAATGTCCCACCAGCACAACACACCCACGCTGAGGACAGAACCTGCCACCTACAGAGTCTTGGGAGATACACTCAACCATCTCCAGACCACAGCAGGGCCTGAATGTGGATTCTTGTAAGAAGAGGAGATTTGGACATAGTGAACTTGCTTAAGTCCCCTGGGAAGGGGAGTGAGCAAGGCAGAGGGTGGTTCAAGAAGTGTTTGGAAAGATAGGAAACAGCTGGATTGTGTAGGATCCTTTAGGTTCTGTTCCAGATTTTGAATTTTAATGTAACATAATGAGAAGCCTTTGAAGAATAAAGAGTCAAGAAGTTTAAGGAGTCAAAGTAACAACATTAAATCTGATTTTAAAAAAATAAAATGTCTCTGGAGGCAATATTGGGAATGGTTTGTAAAGGGACCAGAATATAACCAAGTCTTTGTAGTGATTGTGGAGATGAAGAACAGTTGAAAAAAAAAGATTTATGATAAAGTAAAAATGCACAGGACTTGATAGTGAATTATTTATGAACATTAAAGGAGAGGAAACTGTCAAAGAAGACATACAGAAACAGATTCTGGCTGGAAAACTGGAAGGTGAAGGTGTGCTCTAGGGACAATGGAGGCTCTGAAGGCTGAAGATCTGAAGGAAGCAATTGTTGAGTCAGCACCTGTGGAACCTGATGGTGACAGCCCCATTGTACCTATAACATTGCACCTATAACTTACACACACACACACACACACACACAGAGACTATATGCTATATATATGTATATATTATGTGTACTATGTGTATATATATGTATGTGTATATATACACATAGTACACATGTGTATATATGTATGCAAATATATAATATATATACATATTTAATGATATATATCATGCTGCATGGTGCACTTAAAATTTTGTTAAGAGTGTATGTCTCGTGTTAAACGTTCTTAACACCAACCTCAAGGGTGATGAGGATTCTTACTACCTTCATTGTGGTACTAATGTAAGTTCCACATCTGCTGGAACTCAGATGAGAAGAATAGACTGGAAAAATAAATTGGGGAGTTATTAGACTAAAGACTATACTTAAAACCCAGGGGAAAAGGCAATTAAATAAAAATAAAATGTAGAGTGAGAACATAAAAGGGACCAAGTAAGAGACATGAAAAATATCTTGTTTAGTTGAGGACTCCTTTTCTAAATAATCCTCTAGCAGTTTCGACTTCCCTTTTATGCTCCTTAGTTCCCCTCTACCACTCTCCACCCCACATTCCTGCCCCTCTACTTGGTGAGCAACAAATCCTATCAATGGGTGATATCTGGATGCAGCCTGCTCCAGAAATTTCACTAGAAACCCTTGTTATGCAATGTGAAAGGGTTCCAGTAACTTTGCTTATTTTATTGCTTGATAGATTTGTTGGAGTATAGTAAATATACAAGAAACTGCACATATTTAAATTCTGCCATTTAATGAGTTTTGACATATGTAATTGTGAAATTATTATCACAATGAAAGCAGTAAAAATACTCATTGCCTTTGTGGTTGTAAGAGCATTTAACATGAGACCTACACTCTTACCAATATTTTAAGTGCACAATACAGCTATATATATACACACACATATGTATATTAACTATATATATATATATATGTTAACTATAGGTATATATATAACTATATATATAACTATTTATATATGTTAACTATAGGTGCAATGTTGTATAGCAATCTCTAAAATTTATTCATATCGTGTAACTGACACTCAATTCCTCTTGAACAGAAACTCCCCATGTCCCATTCCTCTTATTTTCTCAGTCCTTGGAAACCATCATTCTACTTTTTGCTTCTGGAATTTGACTATTACAGATATCTCATGTGAGAGGAATTATACTGTACTTGTCCTTCCGTGTCAGGCCAATTCCACTTTGCAGTGTCCTCCAAGTTCTTTCATGTTGCCCCATATTCATAGGTGTTTTCACATAGAACACAACTGCCTTCTTTTTAAGGTGAAATATTTCATTGTATGTACATCCACAAATATGAATACCTATTCATCCATAGATGGATATTTATGTTGTTTCTATATATCTGAGTTGTCTGAATAATGCTGAGGTGAAAATGGATGTGCAGACATCTCTTCAATAGACTGATGTTAATTCTTTTGGATGTGTACCAGGAACTTAGATTGCTAGATCACATGGCAGTTTTAATTTAATTTTTTGAGGAATTGCCATACTATTTTCCATAGTGGCCACATCATTTTACATTATTACCAACAGTGTAGAGGGGCTGTCTTTTTCCACATCTTTGCCAACACTTGTTATCTGTGTTGTTTTGGTAATTAGTCATCGTAATGGTTTGGATTTAGAATGTCCCTATCCCTCATGGAAACAAGGTAGTAATGTTGGAAGCAGGGCTTGGTTGCTAAGAAGGGGTCCCTAAGGATATGGCCTTGGGGATTAAATAAGCACCCACTATCCACTCTCTCTCTCTGCTTCTGGCCAGCCTCCATGATGTGAGGAGCAGAGCCCTTGTACTCTCCCTCTTTCCGATTCCCACTGCCATGCCCTGAGCTCTGCAGATGTGTCACGGCATGAACCCTGAAAACTCCAAAAACTGTAAGCAAATAAATCTACATTCCTCTAAGTTGTGTGATCAGTTGTTTTGGATTACAGCAGTTTTTTAACCAAAATAGTCATACAAACAGGTGTGAGGTGGTATACCACTATATTTCTGATTTACATTTCCCTGCTGACTAGTGATGTTGACCATTTTTCATATACTTCTTGGCTAGTTGTACATCTTCTTTTTGAGAAAATTCTATTCAAGTCCTTGACTCACTGGGTGGGATTGTTTATGCGATTTTTACCATTAGGTTGTAGTAGTCCTTTATGTCTTTTAGATGTTAATGTCTTATCAGATCTATAATTTGCAAATAGTTTGCACATTCATTCTGTTGATTGTTTCTTTTGATGTGCAGAAGAGCTTCTTGTTTGATGTGATTCCAGTTGTCTAATTATGCTTTTGTTGATGATGCTTTTGTTGCCATATCCAAGAAACCATTGCCAAACTCAAATGTCATGAAGGTTTTCACCCATGTTTTCTTCTAATAGTTTTGCAGTTCCAGGTCCTTAAGTCTTACATTCATCCTGAGTTGATTTTAGTGCATGTTGTAAGAGTCAGTGTTATTCTTCTGCATGTGGATATCCAGTTTTCTCAAAAATGTGTTGAAGAGACTATTCCTATTTTGTATTCCTGGCTCTCTTGTCAAAGATGGGTTGACTGTATTGTGTGGGTTCATTTCTGGACTCTGCATTCTGTTCCTTTGGTCTATATGTCTAACTTTATGTCAGTACCATAATGTTTTGATTACTGTAGCCTTGTAATATGTTTTGAAGTTAGAAAGTGTGATGTCTCTAGCTCTGTTCTTTTTCAAGAGTATTTTAGCTATTCAAGGTCTTTTATACTTCCATATAAATTTTAGGATTGTTTTTCTATTACTTTAAAATATATCAATGGGATTTAAATCTATAGAGTTTTGTCACAAGCATAAGCATTTTAAAATATTAATTTTTCCAGTACAGGAACATGAGATGGCTTTCTATTTATTTGTGTCTTAATTTCTTATTTCTTTCATCAATGGTTTATAGTTTTCATTGTATAAGACTTTTACTTTGTTATGTTTATTGCTAATTTCTTATGTGTTTTAAGGTTATTATAAATAGAATTTAAGAAAATTCTTTTTTGGATAGTGGATATTCTTGTGTGTCAGTTTCATATTCTTCAATTTTACTGAATTACTTAATTAGTTCTAACAGGTTTTTTTTGTAGAGTCTTTGGAATTTTGTACATATAAAACCATGCCATATGAGGAGATGATTTTTTTCTTCCCTTTCAATTTGGATGTCTTTTATTTATTTTTCCTTACCTAATTGTTCTATATAGGACTTCCAGTACGATATTAAATAGAAGTGGGTTTTTTATATATGGTCTTTATTATGCTGAGATAAATTCCTTCTCTACCTAGTTTGTTGAGAGTTCTTTGATCGTGAAGGAGTGTTAGATTTTGTCAAACACTAGGAAGTCTTGTGCTTAAATCCAAATGTTTCCTCCCAATCGAAAGTATTTCTGAAAGCTCCTTTTCTTCTT
This sequence comes from Glis glis, assembly GCA_004027185.1. Taxonomy (NCBI): domain Eukaryota; kingdom Metazoa; phylum Chordata; class Mammalia; order Rodentia; family Gliridae; genus Glis; species Glis glis. The sequence goes on along the minus strand of PVJS01003891.1, from coordinate 18,141 downwards.
AAAGCTGTCTTTTTATGATTTTTTTTTACAGTTATACTATGTCAGGGGAAAATGTTGTTATTCTCATTTTCCTTGTGTTTAAACACACCTCTCTCCCTTTTGAGCCAGGATGTGCCCCAGGATGTGCGGGCTACTTGAATGCAATGACCGTATCACATCAGCTTACAGTTCCAACATTTAGTCCAGTGCATGACAAATAAGTAGTGGCCAGCAGATGTTTATTGAATAAATAAGTGGACAAAAACAGAATAGATGACTAGGGAGGTGGTATGAAACAGGGGTCAAGTGATTATAGCACCAGTAAAGGGAGACAATGGCTATGTATGATCCAAGTCATTAGAAAGTTCTCCTACCCTGACAGTTTATTGGGTAGCCCACTCTGATTCCAGGGAAAAGTAATGTGTTCAGAGTAGCAGCTATATATAGCAAATACATTAAACAATTAAATAAATATTCAAAAATAGTCAGTGTTTTGTAACACTGTAAAAGTGCGCATGCTAGGATTCTAGTGGGGATTTTTTTAACAGCTGCATGATAAATTTAGAGGCACCAGTAGGAACACCAGAGGTTACAAAAGAAGGCAGAGAAGAAATGAATCACTTGACATAATAGTGACTAAGAAAAGAAGCAAACATTTTTCTATTAGTCAAATGTCAAAGTATGTAGCAAAAAATCAAAGAAGCTTAAAAACAACAAAACCAAAACAACATTGCCTCAGGCAGAACTAAGAAAATCAAGCAAATCAAAAAGGTTATTTCAAAGGGATTGCAGCTCTTTTCCATATTCACCAGCAAGCTGGCAGCAACTCAGTTTCAACAATTTACTTTACCAAAGATGATAAATGTGTCAGAAATTTTATCATAAACAAAAGGGGAAGAGAAGAATGCAAAAGCAGAAGAAAAAAGTTAGAGGTATTGGGAGGGGACTGGGTGGAGCCTTGAGGGGGAAAAGAGGCTTGTTTGAGCAATCTGTGTTTTCTGAAAAACCACAAGTTCATAGTTTTTATTTTACTTCTTTCATAAATGTATTTCCTACAGAAGTAAAAATATGTTTATTAATAAGAAAATAAACTAAGTATCAATAGCTTGAATAAAACAAATTTATGTTGCAGGATTTCATGCACTACAAACCTTTTGAGCTTGTAAATAAAATCTTGATGTTTTTGTTTCCTGCCCAATAGTTTGGGGGCATTTTGAAGGGAACTTTTTCATTATTCAAGAAGGAAATGATTAATCTGTTTCTACCCACCCATTACCAGATGTTAACATGAATTCCATGAATTTGTAGTTTATTTAAGGATAGTCTTAAATGGGGAAGGAAAAATCCTTTCTATTTGTGATGCACCAATAATATCACTGAACGTGAATAAAAATATTTCACAAAAAGTGACATCATAGATTTGTTTCCTATATCTTCCCAAAGTCACAACAAGCTGCACAAATAAAATTTACATAACAAAATTATGCTATATGCTGACAACTTTTTGAAGCTATTCGGTTATCCTCTCTTACAACCTTTTTTTTAATAATAAAGGAATTTTCTATATTTGGCTTTTTTGAAATTAAATGGCACCAAAATATTTTGAATGGACTATATAATACATACTGCTGTTAGATAAAGTGACTCATTCCGTAAAAAATATTTTTTCTCATTTTATTTTCCAGCATTTTTATAAATATGATTAGAAACACTTTGAAGAGTCAGAATTTTGGAATATCTATTGTTGTAAAACTGCATTAAATTATAGATGATTTGACACACACACACACACACACATATATATATATATATATGTGTGTGTGTCAATGCTTATATATTATTTGCATTCAGATACTTAAATTGCCTAACTCGTACAGAATTTTAGATATTTAGAAAAGTTTTAGAGGTATCAAAAATTCTACTTTGAAATGAAATTTAAAAATTGTGTTTTTTTGATGAAGGCAAGAAAGTAACACAGTCACTTTGGTCATTTTATAGATTTCATGCTTTCCCTTTATATTCAATAAGCCGTTTAAACTCAGTGCTTATTCAGCATTCATCCATGAATCATGTACCTTCTAGTGTACCTACTTACTCAGTGAACTTTCATTGTGTGTCATGTCCTGAACAAGATGCTAAAGCTACAAAGGCGAAATAAAAATCAATACTCTCCTACATCCATAAAATGGTCATTATTTAACAATAAAGGAAATGAGCTATCAAGCCACCAAAAGTCATGAAGGAACCTTCAATGCATATTGCTAAATGATAGGAACCAAACTGAAAAGTCTACATATGCATGACTCTAACTGCAAGGCATTCTAGAAAAGGTAGATGAGGACTGTAATAAGATCAGTGTTTCAGCTGGTGTGGTTATGCACATCTGCAATCCCAGTACTTAGGAGGCAGAGACAGGAAGACTGCAGGTTCAAGGACAGGCTCAGGAATTTAGCAAGACCCTGTTTTGAATAAAAAATAAATAAATAAATAAATAAAGAAAATAGGGCTTGGGGGTGTAGCTTGGAGGTAGAATGCCCCTGGGTTCAATCCCCAGTACAAGGAAAAAAGAAAGAAAGAAATAAAATAAAAAAGGTCAGCGTTTGACGGGGTTTAGGAGAAGGAAGGGAAAAATAGCGGGAGTACAGGGAGTTTTTAAGGTGGTGGAACCATTCTGTGTGATGGATCCATGTGTGTGTAGTGATGGATCCAGGTCATTATCCATTTGTCAAAACCAATAGAATGTACAATCCAAAGAGTGAAAATGTAAACTATGACTTTAATCAACATGTCAATCTTAGCTCATTAACTGTAACAAATGTATATCATTGATACAAGATGTTTATGAAGGGAAAACTGGAGAAGAGGGGCTATACAAGAATGCTCTGTGATTGCTGCTCAGCTTTTCTGTAAGTCTAAAACTATCCAAAAACTAAAAGTCCACTAATTTAAAAAAATTATGATCCTTGCCCTCCAGGATTTCAAGATATTGCTGGGGACAGATGTATAAATAACTACCTGTATTCTTTTACAAGGGTTACTGTAACAAATTACCACAAACCTGATGGATTTAAGCAGCAGGAACTTACTCTCTCACTGTTCTGAGGTGAGAAGTCTGAAATCAAGGTGTTGACAGGACCAATTCCCACCAAAGGCTTTGGGAAAGAATCCTTCTTTGCCTCTTCCAGTTTCTGGTGACTCAGACTGTTTGTGGTTAATCCCATCTCTGCCGGCATCATCACACAACATCTTTTTCTCTCTGCGTGCCTCTTTTAAGGGCACATGTAACGGAGTTAAAGCCCACCTGTATAATCCAGGATGATATCATTATGAGATTCTTATATCTGTAAAGAGTCTTTTCCCAAATAAGGTCACATCCAAAGGTATTGGGGGTTATGATGTGATGAACGTTTTGGGTCAAGAGGGCAACTAATCAACCTACTATACTACATTAATGGAGTGTGGACGCAGTGCCCTAGCAGGAGGTAGGAAAGCTCTATGGGGAGCATGAATATTGGTGGTTGAACTGGAGTTTGCTGGCCTGGGGCAGGATGCTGTGGTGTGAGAGGTACTGGAATGGAATGCTATCTCCAGGGAGACAGTGCATGCAGGGCAGAGCGACGGGCAACAAAGAGACTTAATGAGAGGATGGTAAGAAAGCCAGTGTCCCTCCAGCAGAAAGTGGATGAGGGCTGAAGAAAATGAGAGCCTAAGGGTCTGAGAAGTCAGGCTGTGGCCAGATTATAAAGGAGCCTTTTGAAATTTTTGCTCAAAAAATTCTTAAAGATAAGATCAGATTGGTGGTTTAGAAATAAGATTGTTGATGATAGCAGAATTAGGACTTTAGGAAGCAAAGACTAATGACAAGGAGATTAACAGGCTGGATTCAAAGATACCCTACTCTGGGGCCTCAAGAGTAGGGAGTAGGCAGTGGGCAGAAATATGGGAAATAAAAGATATTTTGGGGGCAGAATAGACAGCATGTGCTGAGGAACTGGATTCAGTGAGCAGAGAAGCATGTGAAGATGACTAAGTTTCTGCCTTCAACACTTACTTTGATATCATTATCCAAACTGGGGCTTGGGAGGAAGGGAGTGGTTTGATGTGGGGTGTAGAAAATTATGAGTTCACTTTTGGATATGTTTAATTTTGTCACTTTTTGTACCCAAGTTATAAATTTGGCATATCAAAATCTTTTCTCTGAGCAAAGAATCTTTTTTCTCTAGAAAAAGAAACAAGCTTTGGGGAAATCTTTAAAATTACCTTAAAAGCCGGGTGTGGTGGTGCACACTTGTAATCCCAGTACTTGGGAGGCTGAAATAGGAAGAACACAGGTTCAAGTCCAGCCTTAGCAATTTAGCGAGATGCATAGCAACTTAGGAGACCCCATTTCAAAATAAAAAATAAAATAAGTCTGGGGGTGTAGCTCAGAGGTAGAATGCCCCTGTGTTCAATCTTCAGTACCAAAAAAAAAATACCTTTAGATCTTCCACATGGGTCTGTCCCTTCCAGTTGGTTCCTGTCACAAACGATAAGTTCCAAAAGACCACACAGCTCTGAAAACATGAAAGGAATCATCAAGTGAGAACAGGCATTTCTAGATCACAGAGGGGGGAAAATCTTTTCTATTTTGGAGGGGTACAAGAAGTATGAAATTGCTAGCACAGAGTAGCAGCCCAATCTTATTAAAAAGAGATCATAAAGAGAATTAGAGCCTAGGCTTCCACTGGGTCACCAGACCTGCAGAATACTGCCTGATCCCCTCTCTTTTTTATCTTAACAGAGCTGGTTCAATGAAAGAGGAAATCTATGTTCTAACATAAAAAATAAACACACTATCACTGTGACAGGGACTGATTCAGTATGGAAACATTGACTGCTGAGGCATTCTGGCTTACTTCAAAAGACTTTCAATAACTGCCAAAAGAGTTTATTTGGATAGTTTCAGTTTCGTGTGTTTAATCAACTAAAAACTCAATCCAGAGTTGAAGTGTGACCGGCATGTGTTTAGAGGAGGGCATGCACATGTTCCTATTTGTGAGAGAAGTGTATATGTGCATGTGTGGGGGATTGAGCATGACCAAAGGGGTGTGTGTGAGTGTTATGTTATTATTATTATTATTTATTCCATTCATTTCTTTAATAGGGACTGCACTTAATAATATTCACAGCTGTGGTTATCTTAAGCCTACATTTCCACGTTTTCTCCAACATTTCACCATGCTCTAGATCTTACAATAGCATGTTGTGAAAGAATTCTACCCCTGCAGGTAAGACAACAAGGTAGAAAAGTAAGACTGGTTTTCCTCTAATAAATAGACTTCAGCATGATGTTACAAGCCTTTCCTTTAAAGGACTCATATGTTCTATCAGTTGATTTCAATACCCAGTGGTACTAGTGGATTTATATTGGTCTGTTCCATTATATAATGATAGCAAAATAAAATGACCTTAAAGGAATCAATCTCAGATTTTTGTTGTTGTTGTTGCAATAGGCAAATCTCTTTCTAGACCGTCATAGATGAATGTGTTAATAACAATGTGAAGAAATATTGCTTCCTGTACCATTAATGCTTTAAAGTAAAGGGTGGGGATATAAAAGGATGTCTAATTCAGTGTTTTCCAGTTTTTCTCACCGTATCAGTTACTTAGAGCATTTGGTTAAATGAGGGATTCACAGGTTCCATCCCTGCTGAATAGCAATATACAGGAAAGGGGAACTGTCACACTAGGTAGCACTTTATGAATTTATAAAGGTTGAGAAAATGTAGAAAACAATGGACTAGCCCAATCTCTTGTTTTGCGGACACCAAGAAAGAGACCAGGAAAAATTATTATTCTAACAAAGGATGGCCCACTGAAACCCAGAACCCCAGTCTCTTCCTCATAGACCAGCACCGTGGTCCACCAACCTCTTACACATACAATACATATAGCAATTCTGATTTGGGCTTCTCAGAAAATGTGGATTATAGCAAGTCTAATATGCCACACTGAATTTGGCCCAAGTTCAAATATATGTGTGTACATGCAAGTAAGTGGTTGTATAGAAGACAGTGTTAGTGATGCCAAGTGGTGATATTTAACCCTTGTAGTTTCATATATAAAAACAAAACTAGAGTTATGCCCATGCCGTGCCCAACCATGGTTCCAGCCAGCTGTCTTGCAAATGTTTGTGTCTGATCAGAAGGGGATCAAGTGACAGAGCATGGGTGACTCAACACCACCATCCGCACTCGCTAGGACATCACTCCCGAGTGCGTGCGTTGCTGACAATGCCTTAGTAGAAGCATTTGTGCAGATGAAGAATCAGTTATTTTTGTAACCAGTGCTGTTATGTTCTTATTGCACGTTAGTTTTGGTGGCACTGGTTAAGTTAGCCAAATCTAAGAAATATGACAGGAAGAAAAGAGATTTTTTTTTTGGCAGTACCAGAGATTGAACCCAGGGGCATCCTACCTTCGGGCTACACCCCCAGCCCTATTTTTTTATTCTTTATTTTGAAACAGGGTCTCACTAAGTTGCAGAGGGCCTCACTAAGTAGCTGAGGTTGGCCATGAACCTGGATCCTCCAGTCTCAGCCTCCCAAGTACTGGGATTACAAGCGTGCGCCACCACACCAGACCAAGAGATAAAATATTTTAAGGGACTTTTGGTGCTCAGTGAGAGGCCCCTGAATGCACTACCGTCCTGTGAAGAAACACCAAAGTGCAGCAGGTACTAATCAGTGCTTCTGGGTTTTTCTCCGCTCTGGTATAACCTGTTCTCATGGTGAGTATAATGACAGAGTTACCATTTACTTCAAAAATCATTCTTCATGCATAAAAGCATATTTCCTTAAATGTATACAAATATATAATTTTCTAATTACAAAATCAATACACATTCATGAAACAAAAGTTTGTAGAAAAGCTACACAAACAAGAAGTGCTAAGCAATCATACTCCTACTACCCATTGATAAATCCTTCCAATAATTCAGTGTGCGAACTTTCCATTTCTTTTATGAATATATGCACATATGTGTATGTATGCAAATCTATGATAAAACTAGATCAAACTGCACATTCCTTTAGTACTTCATATTACTATGATTGTGCGCATTTTAATATTAATAAAAAAGCACAATTACCTTCAATTATCAGGTGGAATCATTTATCATTTTGCATGACTACTTGATGCGGAGTGAGAAGGTGAAAATGCGTCATCATTATAAATAGTCGTGGGGACTCACAGGAGCTCATCCCCTTTAATGCTGACTTTCCTACACATGTCCCAGGTCACAGCAGCTGCTACAGTCTCTGTCCTGCCCCTCCCTGCAAAATCTTACTACAGCAATAACTCTCTTCAGCTACATCAGATTCTTTCCCCACCCACTGCTCTGGACTTCTGCTCTTACTTGTTTTTTCTTATTGGTCTAATTTCTTTGGGTTGACAACTTCCTAGGATGGTTTTCCTGGACAGCTCCTCGAAACTTTGATTTTCAAGTCATCTGCTTTTGAGCTCGGCCTCTGGCTTCCTGCAGACCTGTGAGATAGGATAAGGCTGAGTTCAGCTTAAGGTTTTGGGATCCATGTTCCCATTTAGACCAACATCCCAAGTCCTTGTTTCTCTGTGAAATATAGCTTTGTTTTTCTAAATGTTATTTATTTTCATACACTTTTTTATATGGATTTTTCTTAGCAGGAGGGCAAGACATAGACTCTGTACCTAAAGAACTTAAAAGGTAGATGGAGAAATAAAGAATGAAACAAAAGCAGGAGACATAGGCCAGGCAAAACCCATCGTTTTCAACCAGGGATATGATACTGGTATATTCCCTCTCATTTTTCATTCCATTGGCAAATGTGATATGTTATTATGCCAATTGCTTGATAAACTACACTGGATGATTTTTTGAAATTGGCGGTCACATTTGTATTATCTTACCATCTGTCATATTCTTGTTTTAAGGAAACAACTCAGCAAATATGCATGCAGCTAATTATATTTCTACCACGATGCCTCCAAAAGTCACGAGTGAGGGATTACAACTACTGTATCTTGTTTCTTGTTTCTTCTACTTTGAAATCTTGTGAATTTGGGTAGACCACTCACATTTTCCACGTTTCAATGTTTTTCATCATTAAATGTGATCAAGAGCGACTGGTTTAACACTCATTGTCTCACTTGGGTCACTGTAGGACATGGGATCGTATGCCTAGTCCTTACACTCTTCAGTTTTAACGGCCTCGGCAGACCTTGGGCTAAGAGTTATTCACCATTCCCTAGCTTGCCACTCTCTCTGGGCAGCTCAGAAGACTTGCTTTGCTCTGAGTTTAGTAGAGCTGGCAACAGAGACAGTTGAAATGGGATGATAAGCATGTAATATTATCAACCTCTTCCTGTTGTCAGCAAGTTAGCAAATAGAGTTTGCTAATAATAATAATAATAATAATAATAAATTGGTGCACCTGCCCTTTGCTCCCTACCTTCGACCTGTCTTTAACACTTAGGGAATGGTTTAGTAAATCTTACCATGTTCCAGGGGCTAGGATAGACATTGCATTAGCATTAATTTCATTTGATCCTCCCAACTATCTTATGGTGTAGGTTGAAAATTATTCACATTTTCCAGGAAAAAGTAAGGCTCAGAAAGGACATGGCTATCAAGTGTAAATTTTGACATCTGCACTCTTTCAATCTGATTCCATTCTCTAAGCTTTTAGCCATTTGATTTGCTCTCTTCCAAAGAAGAGCTATGGGACTAGAAACAATGGGTAACATTAACCCAAATGAGGTACTATGGCCTGTCTCAGAGACATATATTAGCATTTGGTAGTTCCCTCTCTTTTTCTCCTCCTCCTCCTCCTTCTCCTTCTCCTCCTCCTCCTTCTCCCCCACCCGCCTCCTCCCCCTCCTCCTTCTCCTCCCCCTTCCCCCCCCCCCGTTCTTCCTTCTCCCTTTTCTGGTACCAGGGATTGAACCCCATGGGTATTATATGGCTGAGCTACATCCCCAGCCCTTTTTATTTTGAAACAATGTCTAGCTAGGTTGATGAAGCTGGCCTGCAAGCTTCCTGTGTCAGCCTTCCAAGTACTGGGATTACAGGTTTTTCTCTTTATTCTTTGGGTACAACCTTTTTTATATTGTTTGGAGGGCCAATTAAAACAAGTTACACAGGGAGACAAAAATTGAGTAATCTGTAGTAACAGACCGCTAACTACTTAGGAAAGGATATGGAACTGAAATCCATTGAAAATCAGGCATGAGTTTTTTCACTTATGACGTGTACCTACTGTTCTGTGGCCCATTTCACAAATAAGGTCATTATATTCTTCAGATTTACTCAGTTAGATCACTTCCAGTACTAAAGATGGAAGGATATCTTCCCTGCCCTTCAGATACCCTTAGCCTAGTGAGAAATCAGATATGAACAGATTAATTAAGATAAAGAAGACAATATAATTTAAATAATTTATATTTTAAAATTCATTTACTGAGACTTTTGATTTACTCATACAAAAGCTACAGGCAAAGATATTATTGTCATGAGATTCTATTCCATTCAACTGCATTTCTCATTTGGAAAATAGACCAATTAAGTCCAGATTTGAATCTCCTACACGTTAAGGTATTCAAAAGTCATTTTTAATTTAAAATTTATGCAAACAGTAGAAGGAAAACATAAACATTGTATTTTCTCTTTTCCTGGAGAACCTTATCCACAAAAATGTCCATGATGGTGGTGAACGTGCGATGGCTCAAGGGTGAACCAGGTCACACTTGAACAGACAGGCTTGTATGGTCTGAGGCAGTAAAATTAAAGCCATAACATTTTAATCCCATCAGGCTACTTCAGCTATAATTTCTACCTTTTGACAAGATGCCAAGGAGCTAACCACTAAAGTAATGTATCTGGCACCGCAATATCTGGCTTTTAAAATATTCTCTGCAATAAACCTAACAACAGTGCACTTGAGTTTTCAATTGCTTTTTCTTTTTGATTGTCTCTGAACAGACACATATTCAATTCACAGGATGCACTTATGTTTGCTGTTTTCAAAACCACAGATAATATTTTTGCTGTTTTAAATAAGTTTTTGGGGGGACTGGGGATTGAACTCAGGGTCATTCTACCTTAAAGCTATACCCTAAACCCTTTTTATTTTCAAACAAGGTCTTGTTAACTTTCTGAGGGTCTAGCTAAAGTGGCTGAGGCTGTCCTCTATTCTATGATCCTCCTGTCTCAGCCTCCCAAGTAGTGGGATTCCAGGAGTGGTCTACCATGCCCAGCTTAAATAATTATTTCAATAGAAAGTATGGACAATAGAATCTAGTGACTTCCCAATATATCCATAAACCATCAATAGATTTAAAAAATTATGAAACCAGAACACAGAGAATCCACCCCCTCAAATCAAGCCCCAATCATTCTCAAATCAAACATAATTGGAAGAAACAATTGAAACTAATGAAAAACAGTTCTATATGGAAGACCTCTAACTAAAGAAATATTATAGTCATCCTCAAATGTTAATACAACCAAAATACTCAGAGATCAACACATGTCATTCTGAAATGTCATTCTTAGCAGAGAGTAGTATAAATGGTAACCTAATCAAAAAATAAGGAAGATTCAAAGACAGAGGGAAACTAAATATATGCATCTTTGTACGTGTAAGGGAGAAAATGAGCATAACAGGACTGGATTCTCTCCATACACAATATAGGTTTCCATTGTTTTACAAAGAAATGTTTTATTCCACTTGCTTTGTCTTATAGAATTATGTCAGAATACATTTTTGTCATTAGTCTGCATAGAGTAAAAACATCATACGCGCTCTCTCTTGCTTGCACAGCAAGAAAACGAGCTCATTCTTTCCACTGGCATTACAATTCACTGCCTTCCCCCAAACTATCACCTCTTTTACTATGTCCAGATCGAGGGTATTGAAAATGTAAACCAGCCCTCCTGTCTTAAAAACATACATAAGAACTCTTTCTTTCAAAAATAATAAAAAATAAGTAAACTTTTTTTCATATTGGGATCTGGGGCACAGTAAGAAAGGTATTCCAATTGATGGCAGAAAGCCATTATGAGGAAACAAACTGTATATAAGCATGGGGACATAGCCTTTGTAGCTCTGAAATAGCTTACACAAAGAGCTCATATATAAATTTGGCTCACCCCAGCAATGCTTTTTCTTTAAATTACACAGAAATCTGAAATGCATTGGGTGTGTATAAGGGCAAACTGTGGCCCTGAGTAAAAAATGTGTATTTAAAAGAGGAAATGTGGAAGTAATTATTACCTTGATGTATTTACCAGAATTCGCAGAATGTATTCAGCATGTCTTGTCTGGGCATTGAGGGTTTCTCAGCACACCTATGACTCTAAAAACTCAGCATTTGGCATCATGTGATACAGGAGTTACTGATGAAGTTCCTCTACCCAGGCATTGTTGCTTTGGAACACCTCAGTGAGCCAGGCTGTTCAGAGAGGCTGAAATTATCATTTTAAACGAATGAGTCACACTAGAGCTGGCTTTAACTAGTCTCTGTTTCAAAATGAACAAATTAGTGTTGCAGGCAGGAACTTCAGAAAAATAAACAGGAACTTTTGTTTCTTTCCATTTAGAGGCTAAAAAAAGCAAGACTTAGGAAAGAGTGCTAAGCAACTGCAAAAAAAAAAAAAATCTGGTTAGATTTCATGATTACTATTGGGCCATTAAAACTGTGCTCATAGCTAAGCCAACATCCACATTTCATGCTAACCAGACTTAAAAGAAGGCTCTGGTCAATATTAAGAAGTGGTACAATCGGCGGATTCCAGTGGTCTGGCTACAATAGGTAGACTCAATAGTAACATTATCAATATGGAATAGAGAGTAGTATAACTGGTAATCTAATAAATGTCCACAAGGAATTTGAAGACATTAGGAAACATATACAGATAGATAGATGATAGATAGATAGATAGATAGATAGATAGATAGATAGATTCACATCCACATTTTTGTAGAAAATGAGTGCAATAGAACCTAAGTCTATTTATAAATAGCATAATAAATTTGCTGTCTTTTACAAAAAACGTAAGATTTACATTTACAAAAACAATGTAAATCTTGAGAGGGGAAAACAAGCAATGGGAATAAAAATCAGAGGCCTTGAAGGAATGCCCAAAGCAAGAAGATGGTAGAAACATGGGATAATCTCTAACTCAAAGTTATATAGACAAAGCTGTAACTCGGGCCCTAGGAAAGAAGCTGTATTTAAAGTGGACAGGACATAGCTGGGTATGGTGGTGTACGCCTGTAAACCCAGCACTTGGAAGGCTGAGACAGGAGGACCAGAGTTTAGAGACTGGTCTCAGCAATTTTGTGAGACCCTGATTCAACATAAAAATAAAAAGACCTGGGTTGTAGCTCGGAGGTAGAATGCCCCTGGGTTCAGTCCCCAGTACCCCCAAAAAAAAAACCACCATGGAATATTCCCAGTTATTTTAGCAAATGCTGGTGCACATTTAGGACATATTATGGAATCCCTAATGTGTCACCCATGAATATATTGAGCCAGCAAAATAGTTCAAGATCAAGAGCTCTAAGATCTTTGTTTGTGCCTTGGCTTCCAGAACAATAGTTGATAAACATGGCTTCCTTGCAGTAAAATTCTAGGACACATTTCTACTACCTCCTGTACTTTGTGATCACATCTCACTAATTCTCTCAGTGAACTTAAGAATAATGGGTATAAATGAAATGCTTAGCTTATGACGTGGAAGGATTTGGAGTTTCTGGGTTATAGAGAACCTTGAAAACTCAAATCTATGAGAAAGAAGTAAGGCTTGACTGGTTTTGAAAGGCACCTAGTAGTTTTCTGGTGAAGGCAAATGTTGGAAAGGGCATAATAGGTAAAGGAGAAACATTTGTGCAACAAAATAGTGCATCCAAGGAACTGAGTCATTTATTATGGGCGGGCCAGAGATGATGTGCAGGGTGGTGGCAGGAGACCAGGTTAGAGATGTTGAGTCTGAGGCTAAATTACAAAGGAGCTAATCAACCCGCGCTATAGAATTTAAACTTTATCTTTTAGGCAGTGATGAACTATTGAAACTACTAATGTGGGTACCATATGTCTAAATATACACTGCAGAAAACTCACTATGAGAACAACATGAAATATAGTTTGGAAATGGGCAAAACTGGAGATAGGTGACAATACTGAGAATAAGTTTATTCTCACAATTCAGCCCCAAAATATTGATAGTATGGAATAAGCAGCAACAGTGGAAGAACAGAGGAGAAAATGATTTCAAGAAAAGTGTTTATTTATGGAAGTAGAGTATCAGGGGATTTTTTTCCCCCCTGATGGTATAGAATACAGGATGAAAAAAAAGAGGGTTAGTTTTCCAAATGATGTGCCTGTAGGACATCTGGATGGATTTGCCTGGGATAAAATGGAATTATTACTTTCAGAATGAAATGCTATTACTCCAGTCACTTTTTGTTGCAAGTGACACAAACTCAATTCAAACCAGTCTAGACCAAATCAAAGGGTTTATTGGCCATTGTAACTGGGCACAGCTGGATTTGGAGACCCAAACATTGTTGTTAGAACTTTATCTATCATCTCCCCTGCTTCTGTTTGGCTTCAGGTTCAAAGAGTCTTTTTCCAGAAGGGAGCGAGATGGCAAACTGACAGCCCTAATCCTGTGGCCTCTTGATTCCTGAGAAAGAACATACTTTTCTCCAGATTTCTGTCATTTTGGACACTGATTAGCTCAGTTTGTCATAATTCAATCATGTTATCAGAGCATGGAATGATGAGATTGTTCAATTCTTGGTCATATTTCCCTTTCAGGAGCCAGTGCCCACGAAGGCTCCGTAACTGGCCATCTCAAGAGGACCACATGGGATGCAAGGGCGAATTAGTTCTGACAGGGGGAGCTCTGAGTGTCACATCTTTTTTTTTTTTTTTTTTACTGAAACTCAAGAGACAATAAGATACTCTACCTTCCTCTCCAGATCTGCTACAGCATTGCACTTTTAGTCAATTAAGCTGTATCATAGCTGGGTGTTGTGGCACATGCCTGTAATCCCCACACTTGGGAGGATGAAACAAGAGGATTTTAGGATTTAGGCCACCATGTGGTTAACTCAGTGGGACAGTTTCAAAATAAAATAATATAAAATAGAGCTGGATGTGTAGCTTAGAGGTAGAAACCTCCTGGGTTCCATTCCTAGTAAAACACACACACACACACACACACACACACACACACTCACAGACTAAAAGGTTTGTTGAGAGGGTAGATTCCATGTGGAGTGTTCTTACCCCAATAAAATAAAATTTAAAAAAAAGATACTTGCCTTTAAAGAGTTGAAAGCATCATACTAAATACTATATAATGGGAGACAATATAACTGTCATTGAAATGGCAATTAGACAACCAGAAATTTCCCCTGAAGATGTGGTTGACTTGCTAGACTGCCCTTCAGCAGAGAAAATCCATGAGGCTAAAACAGGTGAGCAGAGTGAGCCGCCTGGAGTCAGGCCAGCCTCCAGAGGGCCGAGACTCACACCAAACATCAAAATACAAAAGCTTTTCTTGTCTTTTTTGATTATACATTATAATGAGGTTCCGAGTGACTGAAATATACATACACACAGCGCTTGGTGTGCTTCGCTCGGATCCCACCCGCTACACCCCCTCCCCATACATGTTATTGAGAGTGGATTAAAAGTATGGGAACCATTGGGTGAACAGGGTTATTCGGGAGGAATGTTTGGAAACTAACCCCCTGGACAGAGGACACAGGGAAAAGTGTGTGTGTGTGTGTGTGTGTGTGTGTGTATGTGTGTGTAAGAGTGTGTTTATGTGTGGGGTGGAAGGAAGGGCAGAGGAGGGAGCCTAGAGGCCAAGAGAAAAGAACCGATTTTGTTCAAGCCTGCTATTTCAAATCACTCAAAGCAAATATTTACTCAGACTGAACACTCCAAATAACCAGATTCAATCTCTCCCTCTGTTGGGAAGATGTAGCTTTTGGATGTGATATGAGCTGCCTAGAGAGCAACTTAGTGAGACCCTCAGCAACTCAGTGAGACCTCATTTCAAAACAAAAAATAAAAAGGGCTGGGGGTATAGCTCAGAGGTATAGAGCCCCTGGGTTCAATCCCTAGTACTACTACTACTATTACTACTACTACTACAAAAAAAAAAGCTTTTATATTGCACTTGGTTTATTTCAGTATTGTTAATGCATCTCTTTGTATTTATTTTTATAATTTTTCTTTTGCTGATTTTGTGGTATTCAAGGTTTTTCAGAAATGTAGGTGAAATGTTTCAGGTATGTCTGTGATATTTCAAATATTATAAATTTCACCTATAGGGAAAAATGGATTGAGCTATGAGAGATCACAGAGCAAGAACAATTAGGAGCTTGATTGAGGGTCACCTGCCAGTCACGTTTTATAGTCTGTTCTATAATTGGTCACTTGCCTGCCCTGCCCTGCCCATTAGCCAATTTGTGGCCCAGCCACAAATCCAGGAGCTTCCCCACTGGGAAAAGCCAATTTCCTGACACATCTCCTTCTAGTGCAGGATTCTGGATCATCTTCAAAGGCTTTTGCCCTGGTTTCTGTCAAAGCTTGAAAATGTGAAAGAACAATAAATATGCAATCTAGTTCAATACAACATGTTATTTTAACTTTAAAAAGTATCCCCAGATGTAGTAAATGTATTTTGGTGCTGGATAATGGAATAATTATACAAATAAAATATGGAAGAAGAGGTTGATACTAGGTAACATATTTTGATTGGTGTTAGTTTCCAATATGGCAGAATCTGTTTAAGGTTTCAAAGCCATTTGACGTCTGTAGATGATTCGGTTTTTGTAACCTCAAAAACAGATGTCTGAAAAGACTTATTGTGTTTTTCCCACAAGTGGAGTATAGGAAGAGTGTTTGCAGAGCACGGATTACATCAACCCGGTCCTGTGAGTCTCTGTCTTCGGTTGTATTCTTTATGGTCTGTGCTACATAAACTTTTTATGGAGAGTGGGAGGGGACAGTAGCTGAAGTAAAATTCAGTGTCTTACCATGAGAGAACTTTTATTACAACTTCCTCTGTGACTGAGCAGAACCCAAAAAGAATAGAAAACCTTTAGCCACGAAACACTCTTGAGGCATTCACAACCAATAGAAATGCTTAATTTTGATAACTACTGGGAAAGAAAAAAATCTTTTCTGGCAACTATTCCACACATCTAAGTAATCATTGTCACAATCACATGTAACTTGGGTTCAGATCAAACAGGATTCTTACTAACTATAGTTCTCAAGGAATTACTCAGTGTCTCATTTATAAATTAGGGGAGAAAAATTTTCTGAAGAAGAAATAAATGCTGCGCAGAGTCTGGCATGTAATAGGTGGTCAACAGTATATATACAGTATGACATAATTAGTCATAATTACGTATGTATGCATGACCATGATACCAACATATATATGACCAAAAACATCACTACTTTGATAGATCAGCATTAATAAATTTATATGATTCTAATTCATAGTGTCTAATACCTGACATGTGTCCACTTTTTAAAAGCAGCAGTTCATATGAACCATTAGAGATGAAAAACAGAATTAATGTGTTATAAATGCATAATGGATCTATACCACATAATTGACTAAATTTTAACTAATATAAGCAATGCATATTATGATCCCTCTATCCCTTCTGTTAATTTTTTGTCTTACACTTAATAGAAATATATATATATATGTATATATTTGTGTATTAAAATCTTGATGGTTTCATCTCAGTTATTTTGGGATGTAGACATCATTTTTCTCCTTAGTTTATTATGCTTTATTGATCTTTCACTTCTTACCACCTAAATTATTTTTCATGTGCATATATTTAGTAAATCAAATCTAACATTTTCCAAAATGAACTTCAAATTCATTACCCTTCCTTGTCTCCTACCTCAAACAACAACTTCATTTTTTTTGGTATCGGGGATTGAACCCAGGGGCGTTCTACCTTGGAAGTACATCCCCACTCCTTTTATTTTTATTTTGAAACAGGGTCTCCCTAAGTTGCTAAGGGTCTCACTAAATTGCTGAGGCTGACCAGGAACCTACAATTCTCCTTCCTGTCTCAGTTTCCCAAGTACTGGGATTACAGGCATGCACCACTGCGGCCAGCTCAACTACTTCTTTTGACTTTGTTATTTCCATTAATGATTCCATTTTATCCATGTCACCTAAGTTTGAATTGTCTTCCCCTTCCTTTAACTTCTTATTCAAGTTCATAAGTAATTAAAATATTAATTTAAAATCATTTGTCTGTGTATTTTATACAACTAATATGTATCATTATATATGTGTATGTACATATATGCTTATGTATCATAGCTAGCACAAATATGGAGAATTAGCATGTGTGTGTACATATGTAAGCACTAGCATATTCACACATATATACTAGCTATTTATATATGGGATAGCTATCATATCTATATCTGTGTTTGTCAGGGTTCTCCAGAGAAATAAAGTCAATAAGATGTATGTGTATGTATAGGTATACTTATGTATATGCACACACATAGACACACACACATATATAGTATGCATATGTGTATGTACATATATATGTATATTTGAATATGAAGGGAAAGAGAGAGATAGAAACAAAGATAGACACAGAGAGAAAAGAGAGGAGAGCGAGAAAGATATTTTAAATAATTGGTTCATGAAATTATGGAGGCTGGTAAGTCCAAAATCCACAGAGCAGGCAGTCAGACTGGAGACCCACTGTTACACAAGTAACAGTACAAGTCCAAAGGCCCCATCAGGCCAACACCCAAAAGAGTCCATGGTACAGATGGTGCCTGAAGGCAGTCTGTGGGAGAATTTCCTCTTGCTAGAGAATTAGCCTTTTGTCCTAGTCAGCACTTCAACTGCTTGGATGAGCCCTACCACACTATGGCGAACAATCTGCTTTACTCAAAATCTACCAATTTAAATGTAAATCTCATCCAGAATAATATTTCATCAAGTGTCTGGGCACTTTAGTCCAGTCACGTTGTCACTTAAAATTAACATCTCAATTACTATTCCACATGTTTCTTACAATTCTGCCAAATTGGGCATTTGTTTTTTTTTTTTTTTTTTTTTTTG
>PVJS01003890.1:0-72592 GCA_004027185.1 Glis glis | reverse complement strand
GAGAGAGAGAGAGAGAGAGAGAGAGAGAGCTGAGGCTGGCCGTGAACCCGGATCCTCCGGTCTCCGCCCCCCAAAGTACTGGGATTACAAGCATGCGCCACCACGCCTGGCTTTATTGGTGCATTATAATCATACATCTTGTTGGGTTTCAGGGTGGTAGAAGTATACATGCACACATCAGTCAATTAGCCCTCTCCCACTTCCCACCCCCATTCCCTCACTCTTCCCTCCTTCTCATGCTCAGCATAGTAGTTGACTTTCATAAGTTTGTGTGCGTACATCCTGTGCATTAGGGTGTTTCCCTCTTCCCCACTCCCATCTCCCTTCTTAGGTTGCCTTCTTTACTCATCTAAGGTTTTCTCCATCTTTGAACTGCGTCCTATGCCCTATTCTCCCTCCTATGCCCTATTCTCCTAGTATCCGCATATTAGCAAGAGCATCGCACTTTTCACTTTTTGTGACTGACTACTCTCACTTAGCATAATGTTCTCTAATTCCCTCCATTTCCCTGCAAATGATGTAATTTTGTTCTTCTTTATGGCTGCATAAAATTCCATTGTGTATATATCCCATAGTTTTGTAATCCATTCGTCTGTTGATGGATATCTTGGCTGGATCCATAGTTTGGCAATTGTAAATTGTGCAGCCATAAACATAGATACACATGCATTAGTCTGGTAGTTTGGTTTCCATTCTTTTGGCTAGATACCTAGAAGTGGTATAACTGGTTCAAATAGTAGGTTCATTCTCAGTCTTCTGAGGATCGTCCACACAGTTTTTCAAAGTGGTTGCACTAATTTTGCAATCTCACTAACAGTGTATTAGAGTTCCTACTTCTCCATATCCTTGCCAGCGTTTGTTATTGTTTGTGTTTTTAATGATTGCCATTCTAATTGGGTTGAGGTGAAATCTCAGAGTAGTTTTGATTTGCATCTCTCTGATTGCTAATGATGCTGAAGATTTTCTCATACATTTATTGCCCATTCGTATTTTTTCTTTTGTGAAGTGTCTATTTAGTTCACTTGCCCATTTTTTGATTGGTTCTCTGTATATTCTTGATAGTCCTCTATCAGGAGAAGCTGGCAAAAATCTTCTCCCATTCTGTCGGCTCTCTGTTGAGGTTCTTGATTGTTTCCTTTGCTGTGCAGAAACTCTTCTGTTTAATGCAATCCCACGTATTGATCCTCTTTTTAACGTCTTGTGCCTATGTGGTCTTGTTGAGGAAGTTTTTGGCTGTGCCTATGTGTTGAAGAATTGGACCTATGCCCTCTTCAAGTAGCTTCAAGGTCTCTGGTCTAATTTCCAGGTCTTTGATCCATCTTGCTAAGATTTTCTTCAATCTCTTTTTTCAATGTTTTATAATTTTCCTTATAGAGGTCTTTTACCTTCTTGGTTAAGTTTATTCCCAAGTATTTTATTGTTTTGGGGGATATCGTGAGTGGAAATGTTTTCTGGATTTCTTTTTCAGTGGATTTATGTTTGGCATATAAAAAAGCTTCTGATTTTTTAAGATCGATTTTGTATCCAGACACTTTGTTGAATTCGTTGATCAGTTCTATAAGCCTTTTGGTTGAGTTCGTTGAGTCTTCTAAGTATAATATCATGTTATCTGCAAATAGAGATAGTTTCATTTCTTCTTTTCCTATTTGCACTCCTTTGATTTCCTTCTCTTGCTTTATTGCTCTGGCTAGAGTGTCTAGTACTATATTGAAAAGGAGTGGTGATAGTGGACATCCTTGTCTTGGTCCTATTTTTAAGGGGAACTCTCATAGTTTTTCACCATTCAATATGATATTGGCTGTGGGCCTATTGTATATTGCCTTTATGATGTTGAGGTATGTTCCTTCTATTCTGATTCTCTGCAGTGTTTTTATCATGAATGGGTGTTGGATTTTGTCAAATGCTTTTACAGCATCTATTGAAATGATTCTGTGATTTTGTCTTTAGTTCTGTTTATTTATTTATTTATTTATTTTGTGGTAATGTGGATTGAACTAGGGGCATTCTACCTCCGAGCTACACCACCAGCCCTATTTTTTTTTTTTTTGCAGTACCGGGGATTGAACCCAGGGGCATTTTACCTCTGAGCTACACCCCTGGCCCTACTTTTTATACTTTAATTTGAAACCGGGTCTCACAAAGTTGCGGAGGGCCTCACTAAGTAGCTGAGGCTGGCTGTGAACCCAGATCCTCCGGTCTCCGCCTCCCAAGTACTGGGATTACAAGCATGCACCACCACACCCAGCCACCCCCAGCCCTATTTTTTTATTCTTTAATTTGAAACAGGGTCTCACTAAGTTGCAGAGGGCCTCACTAAGTAGCTGAGGCTGGCTGTGAACCTGGATCCTTGGTTCTCAGCCTCCCAAATTCTGGGATTACAAGCATGCACCACCACGCCCAGCTTTTAGTTCTGTCTATGTGGTGGATTACATGGATTCTTTTTCGTATGTTGAACCAGCCTTTGCATCCCTGGGATGAACCTCACTTGGTCATGGTGTATGATATTCTTGATATGGTTTTGAATGCATGTTGCTAGTATTTTGTTTTGAAGTTTTGTGTCTAAGTTCATCAGCGATATAGGCCTGTGGTTTTCTTTTCTTGAGCTGTCTTTATTTGGTTTTGGTATTAATGTGATGTTGGATTCATAGAATGTATTGGGATTATTTCTTCTGTAAAGGTTTTATAAAATTCACCTGGGAAACCATCCGGTCCTGGGCTTTTCTTTGATGGTAGGCTCTTTATTGCTGCTTCAATCTCTTTGATTGCTATCGGTCAGTTTAAATTTTCTATATCTTCTTGATTCAATATAGGAAGGTTGTATGCATCTAGAAATTTGTCAATTTCTTCTAGGTTTTCCATTTTGTTGGAGTATAGTTTTTCAAAGTAGTTTCTGATAATCCTCTGGATTTCCATGCTGTCGGTGGTAATATCACCTTTTTCATCTCTTATTTTAGTAATTTGGGTTGATTCTCTCTTTCTTTTGGTTAGATTGGCTAGTGGATTATCTATCTTGTTTACTTTTTTAAGGAACCAGCTTTCGGTTTTGTTGATTTTTTGTATTGTGTTTCTATTCTCTACTTCATTGCTTTCTGCTCTGATTTGAATAATTTCCTGTTTTCTAATGGCTTTGGAGTTAGACTGCTCCTGTTTTTCAAGGGCTTTGAGGTGTGTCATTAGGTTATTTATTTGGTGATTTTCTGTTCTTCTTATGTGAGCACCCAGTGCTGTGAATTTTCCTCTTAATACTGCCTTCAGAGTGTCCCAGAAATTTTGATATGGTGTGTCTCTGTTTTCGTTTGTTTCTAGGAATTTCTTAATTTCTCCCCTTATTTCTTCTGTGACCCATTCCTCATTCAGCAGTGTGGTGTTCAGTCTCCAAGTGTTTATGATGTTTCTCTGAGTCTTTGTATAGTTGATTTCTAGTTTCATTCCATTATGGTCTGACAAGATGCAGGGGATTACATCACATTTTTTGAATTTGCTAGTACTCCTTTTGTGGCCTAGGATATGGTGTATTTTAGAGAAGGTACCATGAGCAACTGAAAAGAATGTGAATTCAGCCATAGTTGGATGGAATATTCTGTATGTGTCTAGTAGGTCCATTTGGCTTATGGTAATCCTTAGGTCGGAGGCATCTTTACTGACCTTTTGTCTTGAAGATCAAGCTAGTGGTGTGAGAGGGGTGTTGAAGTCTCCCAATATTATTGTATTGGGATCTATGTGTGACTTAATGTCACGAAGAGTTTCTTTTATGAAAGTGGTTGCAACTATGTTTGGGGCATAAATGTTGACTATCGTTATATACTCTTGCTGGATTGTTCCTTTTACCAGTAAGAAATGACCTGCTTTGTCTCTTCTGATAAGTTTAGGTTTGAAGTCTAATTTGTCTGGTATCATAGTTTCTACTCTTTCTTGCTTTCGACTTCCATTAGTGTGGATTACCTTGCTCTATCCCCTCACCTTTAGTTTGCAAGTATGTTTATTTGTATGGTGTGTTTCTTGCAGGCAGCGTAAAGATGGATTGTGATTTTTAATCCATTTTGCCACTTTATGTCTTTTGATTGGGAATTTGAGATCATTTATATTCAGCGTGATTATTGAGAGATGAGTTTTAATTCCTAAAATTTCGAGTTTTAATTTCTGTTGGAGGTAGTGTTTGTTCTTCTTTGCCTGGTTGTTTGTATGATGGAAATCATTGTTTTTCTGGTTCTGGATTTTCTTTCTTCTTTGTAATGAATTTCTTTGAGTATTTTCTATTGCTGGTTTAGAAGACATAAAGTCTTTTAGCTTCTGTTTGTCGTGGAAGGTTTTTATTTCCCTGTAAAATTTGATAGATATCTTTGCCTGGTAGGTAAATCTTGGCTGGAAGTTGTTTTCTTTCAGAGTTTGGAATATGTCGCTCCAGGCCCTCCTGGCTTTCATGACTTGGTTTGAAAAGTCGGGCGTCATTATTATTGGTTTGCCTCTGAATGTTATTTGGCCCTTTACTCTCGTTGCCTTTAAGATTCCTTACCCTCTACATTAGTCAACTTGATTATTATGTGGCGTGGTGAACCTCTTTTCTATTGGGGGTTCCATATGTTTCCTGTACCTGTGTGTCGACCTCTTTTTCTATAATTGGATATTTTTCTAATATTACTTCTCGGAAAAGATTGATTCCTTTGGTTTTAGCTTCTATTCCCTCTTCTATGCCTATTATTCTTAGGTTTGCTTCTTTAAGATTGGCTGAGATCTCTTCAATGTCCAATTCATGCTGTCGAATTGTTTTTTTCTAAATTATGTACTACGCATTCATTTTTGGAGAGATCATCTTCTAAGAGTGAGATTCTGTTTTCCATGTGGTCTAGTCTATTGTTGATGGTCTGTATTGATGCATTCATTTCAATTATTGCATCCTTCACTTCCTTCAGAGCTTCTTTTTGATTCCTGTTCAGGGTGTCATATTCTTTGTTTATTTGATCCTTCAATTCTTTCAGGCTCTCTGAATTCTTTTCAGAAATCCTGTATCATTTCTACTATTAAAGTTCTGAATTGTCCTTCTGGCAATCTTTGCACTTCTGTGTTGGCGTGTTCTGATGTTGTGGAGTTGAGGGAGCTTATTGTTTCTTTGCTGTTCTTCCTTCTCATGATTTCAAGTTTCTTAAATTTATATCTTTGTTGCTTTTGGTAGCTCTCTTTCACTCTGTAGGTTTCCTATGTCTAATATCTCTCCCTTTATAGTATCATATTCTAGGGGTAGATATTTGCTATTAGGTGAGCCTTAAAGGTGAATAGCCTTTACTGAATGATTATTCTCAGCACTTTGTTGTGTGTTTATTACCCTTTAAAACTGACTTTGAAATCTATGTTTAGTATTCCCCCACTGTTATTCTGCTTGTAGATTGTCAGTACTGAGTTACAGTTACTCTAGGCTTGCTTCTGCCTGCTGCTCTGGTGATGTTGATGGGTTCCAGGTGTTACAGTCCAGGGGCCTGTCGCCTCCGTAATAGGGAGTGGACTCAGAGGTGTGAACTGGACAGTTTGTACCCTGCAGGCAACCAGTGTCGCTGTCTTCACTTTCTACACTGGGCCTGTCCCTATGTCTCTCTCTGTCTATATATATATGGCGGGTGTTGCCAGTGTGGGACCCAGGACCTGTGACTCTCTTTACCTATAGAAGCAGTGGATATCGCTTTGACCTGACTCTGTGCAAACATAGAACTCCGCATTTTCCACAGAGCATGCTGGGTTGGTCTGATTTTTCCCCAGGTACCATGACCATGTGTTCTGTGGCAATCCCTGGAAACCCTGCAAGGGCACTGCTATCTGTGGGCTGTAGGTCTGTCCTGCTCGAATGTTGCTGGGGGCTGTCTGCTTCTCCATGCTTCTGCTGTCTCTTACAGCAGAACCCACTCCCACCTCCACAGGGGTGATCTGCAAAGTCTCAGACCCCGCAAGCAAGTCCCTGTGGCCACACTGGGTGATCTCCCCCTGGGGCAGCTCACTAACTTACAGTCTCGTTGAGCGTTGCTCTTCATCTCTGGGAGAGGGGGTGGGCTCAACCACTACTGCAGGCCTTGGTCAGGCCTCCAGGCACTCAGGTCTTTGTTGAGGGAGGAGCGAGCCGCCGTCCCCCTTCGCATTGATGGTCCATAGCTGCTGGACCCACAACAGGTTGCCGGCCTCTCCGCTGGCAACCTGTGGAAGCAGCAACCAGGCCAAGATGGCGCCTCTGCTGCTGCAATTCAGGTCTCTGTTGAGTGTGGAACAAGTCACTGCTTGCTTTTGCCACCGAAGCTCTGCAGTTGCCGGACTTAGAACAGGTCACTGGCTTCTTTGTTGGCAGTCTGTGGAAGCTACAATGCTGGTAGCTGCCGCCGTGGCCTGGCCAAGATGGCGCTGCCACTGCTGCCATGACCGCCATTTGGAACTCTGTCGAGCATTGAGCGAGTTGCTGCTCGCTTTTGTTTCTGATGTTCTGCAGTTGTTGGACTTACAACAGGTCACTGGCTTCCCTGTTGGTGGTCTGCAGAAGCTTCAATGCCGTTAGCTGCCCGGGCTTGGCCCAGCCAAGATGGCGCCACCCTATCCTTTATTTTGAAACAGGGTCTCACTAAGTTGTGGAGGGCCTAAGTAGGTGAGTCTGGCCACAAACCCAGATCCTCCTGTCTCAGCCTCCCAAGTACTGGGATTACAAGCATATGCCACCACATCCAGCTCCTCTTTAACTTCTTTTACCAGTATATTGTAGTTTTCAGTATAAAGATTCTGTAGGTGTTTTGTTAGGTTTATACTTAGGCATTATATTTTTAAAAGCATTTTAAATGGCATCTTGAAAAATGTTTGGTTTCCAGTTGTTCATTGGTGGTATTATTTTCTTCTGTTGAACTTGTATCTTCCAATCCTGCAACTATATCACACTGTACTTCTTGCAGGACATTGAAGAGTGAGAATGGGAGGCGGGGTATATCTCAGTGGTAGAGCACTTGCCTGTCATGTGTGAGGCCCTGGGTTCATTCCCCAGAAACACACACACACACACACACACACACACACATACACACACACACAGCAAGGATGGACATCATTGTTTGTTCCAAGTCTTGGAGGGGTGGGAGATGTTCAATCTTTCATTAAATGTGATGTTAGATGTAGACATTTTGCAGTTGGCCTTTTGAAGTTGAAGAAATTCCTAGTTTGGTGAGAGGTGGTTTCTTTTTTTTAAATATATAAAACAAACCCTGAATAGATGTTAGATTTTGCCAAATTATTTTGCTGTACCAATTGATATGATAATATTTTCTTTTTTTAGACCACTAGTATGGTAGATTACATTGATTGATGTTAGAATAGTGAAGCAGACATTGAACTTTCCTGGGATAAACCCGACTTGGTCATACTGTGATTCTTCTTCTTTTTTTTTTTTTTACATATTGGTTGATTTGATTTGCTAATATTTTTACTAGTCTCTTTTTCTCATTAATTTATATTTGTGGGGGACTATTGGTCTGTAGATTTCTTATATTATCTTTACCTTCTTTTAGAATGAGAGCAATGTTAGCCTCATGGGAAATTTTTCTTTTCCTTTAATTTTCTGCAAGAGAATTTGTGTAGAATCAGCGTTACTCTTTTTTCATTGAACTCACCAATGAAATTATCTGGGTTTGGATTTCTTTTTCAAAGGGTTTTAATTACAAATGCAATTTCCTAAATAGTTCTAGGACTGCTCAGGTTATGTATTTAGTCTTGAGTGAGTGATAGCAATTTGGAGGTTTTGAGGAATTAGTTAATTTGCGTGTGTAGAGTGGTTCACAGCTTTCCATTTCTGGCCTCTTGACGTCTGCAGGTTCTGTATTGATGACCTGTATTTCATTCCTTGCTTTGTAATTTGTGTCTTCTCTATTTGTCACCTTCCGTAGATATATTTTTTTTCTGTACTATTCAAAAAGTCTGTGTTGTTTTCATTATTTTCTTCATTTTTTTCTTTCTGCTTACTTTGGGCTTATTTTGCTCTTCTTTTTTAGCTTCTTAATACAAAGCTAAGATTATTGATCTGAGACTCTTCTTTTTTAATGCAGGCATTTAATGCTGTATATTTCCTTTATAAGCACTGATTTAGCTGCATTCCACAAATTTTGACAGGTTGTATTTTCATTTTCATTCAGTTAAAATATTTTCTATTTTTACTTAATACTTCCTCGATCTATGGATTATTTAAAAGTGTGTTGCTTCATTTCCAAGTATTTGGAGATATTCTTCTTACTTTTCTATTAATGAATTTTGTTTGTTTTTGTTTTTGTGGTATTGGGGATTGAACCCAGGGGTATTCTATCTCTGAGCTATACCTCCAGCCCTATTTCATTTTTTATTTTGAAACAGGGTCTCACTAAGTTGCAGAAGGCCTCACTAAGTAGCTGAGCCTGGCCACAAACCTGCGGTCCTCCTATCTCAGCCTCCCAAGTATTGGGATTACAAGCGTGCGCCACCACACCCTGGTTATTAATGAATTTTTGTTCTGATTGCACTATGGTCAAAGGAGAGCCTATTTTTATATGATTTCATTTTTTAAATGTGTTCAGTCTCTTTTTATGGCCCAGAATATGATCTGTCTTTGTGAATGTTCCACTTGAGCTTAAAAAGAACATGCACCCTGCTGTTATTGGGTAGAATGTTCTATAAATGTCAAATAGAACCAATTGATTAATGGTGTTGTTCAGTTCTTCTGTATCCTTGCTGATTTTCTCTCTACTGGTTCAACCTATTACCATGACAGGAGTGCTGAACACTCTAACTATAATTGTGGATTTGTCTGTTTTAGTTCTGTCAGGTTTTGCTTTGTGTATTTTGAAACTCTGTTGTTAAGTATAAGCAAGTTGAATATTTTTTTATCCAAAAGGCTTGGGACCAGAAGTGTTGCATATTCAGATTTTTTTCAGGTTCTGGAATATTTGCATATACATGATGAAATATTCAAATTCAATTACATTTCCATATAGATTTTATACACATAACCTGAAGGTAATTTTATGCAATATATACGTGTATGTGTATGTGTGTATGTATTTGTGGTACTAGGGATTGAACCCAGGGGCATTCTTCCTCTGAGCTACTCCCCTATCCCTTTTATGATTGTTTGTTTTGAAACAGGGTCTCGCTAGGTTGCTGAGAGCCTTGCTATGCTGCCAAGGCTGTCCTTGAACCAGAAATCCTCCTGTCTCAGCTTCTCAAGTACTGGGATAACAGGCGTGTGACACCACACCTGGGTCCCAGCCCTTTTTTATCTTTTGTTTGGAAACAGGGTCTTGATAGGTTGCTGAGACCCTTGCTAAGTTGCTGAGGCTGGCTTTGAACCTGTGGTCCTCCTGCTTCAGCCTCCCAAGTACTGGGATTACAGGTGTACGGCACCATGCCCGGCTCAATATTTTATTTTATTTTATTTTATTTTATTGCGGTACTGAATATTGAACCCAGGGCATTCTACCTCCAAGCTACACCCCCAGTCCTATTTTTTATTCTTTAGTTTGAAACAGGGTCTCGCTAAGTTGCAGAGGGCCTCACTAAGTAGCTGAGGCTGGCCGCTAACCCGGATCATCCGGTCTCTGCCTCCCAAGTACTGGGATTACAAGTGTGCGCCACCACGCCTGGCTTCGGCTCAATATTTTAAATAATTTTGTGAATAAAACAAAAAGTTTTGTGGTGTGCAATTTTTCATTTGTGGCAACATTTTAGTGCTCAAAAAGTTTCAGATTTGGGACCATTTCTGATTTGCAGATTAGGGGTTTTCAACCTGTATGCATTTTGATTGTTGTGTTTTCTTGGTAAATTAACCATTTTATCATAATGCATTGTCCCTGTTTATCCTTGTCAATTATCTTTGCTCTGGTATCTACTTTGATATTAATACAGACACTCAAAGCTTGTGTATGTTTTCTTGTTTCTTGTTTTTTGTTTTATGGCCATGCTGAGGATCAAACCCAGGGCCTATACATGCTAGGCAAGTGTTCTACCATTGAGCTACCTAAAAATATGTGATATGTGTCTTTCTTTCTTTCTTTCTTTCTTTCTTTCTTTCTTCCTTTCTTTCTTTCTCTTTCTTATTGAAAATTTGACCCAGGGTCATTCTACCTCTGGGCTACACCCCCAGCCCTTTTTATTATTTATTTTGTAACAGTTTCACTAAGTTGCTGAGGGTCCCACTAAGTTGCTGAGGCTGGCCTCAAACCTGTGATTCACCTGTCTTAGCCTCTGAAAGTACTGGGATTACAGGCATGTACAACCATGGCCAACCCAAAATGATATCTTTTCCCATCCTTTTTTGTTGGAACCAAACTATATCTTTAAATTTTAAGTAATTTCTTTGTAGACAGCTTACAGTTAGGTCATTTACAAAAACCCATTCTGTGAATCTTTTTTTTTTTTTTTTTTTGCAGTACCGGGGATTGAACCCAGGGTGTTCTACCTCCGCACTACACCCCCGGCCCTATTTTTTTATACTTTATTTTGAAACCGGGTCTCACGAAGTTGCAGAGGGCCTCACTAGGTAGAGAGAGAGAGAGAGAGAGAGAGAGACAGAGAGAGAGAGACAGAGAGAGGAAGAGAGAGAGAGAGAGAGAGAGAGAGCGAGAGCGCTGAGGCTGGCCGCGAACCCAGATCCTCCGGTCTCCACCTCCCAAAGTACTGGGATTACAAGCGTGTGCCACCACGCCCGGCTTGTGAATCTTTTGTAATTGGTAGTGTTGGACCACTTATTTATAAGGCAGCTATTGATATATTTGGATTTAGGGCAAATATTTTGTTATTTGCTTTCTGGTTGTCCCCTCTGTTTTAGTTCTCCTCTTTCATTTCTTCTTCGGTGCTATTAGAACATTTTTAGTGCTCTAATCTATAGCGTTTCTTGTATTTCTTTATGTAGTTTTAAAACTAATTGCTATTGGGATTGTAATGTAGCCATTTAACTTTTTAAATCTACTTAGATTTGGTGATTTACCTTTTCAAATGTAATGTAGAAGCATTATCTATAGGACCCTTCACATTCCCCATTTTACATTGCAGTTGTGTTATGTTTTACATTTAATGTACATACATACATTACATTTAATGTACATATATAATTTACATACATTGAAAACCCCACCAGACAGTGTTATAAGTTTTTGAGCCTTAAATGTATTTTAAAGAACTCAAGAGAAATAGTCTTTATATTTATCCCAGTATTTATCATTTCGGTTGTTCTCCCATTTCTGATTTTTCAGCTTTTCTTTGTCTATCATTTCCATTCTGTTTATACAACTTCATTTAACAATTAATTCCTTTAGAGCAGTCTTCTGGCAACAAAGACTGTTTTCCTCCATCTAAGAATGTCTTTATTTCAGCTTTATTCCTGAGGAATATTTTTGGTGTATATAGAATTCTGGGTTGTCAATTCTTTTCTCTTAGTACTTTAAAAATGTTATTCTATTTCTTTCTTGCTTCCTTTGTTTCTGATGAGAAATACATAGTAGGTAACAGGTCATTTTTCTCTGGTTCCTTTCAAGATATTCTCTTTATCTTTAGATTTCTGTTGACTGATTACAATGCGTCTGCACATTATTCCTTTTTTTGGAGGGGTGGGTGTTGGGTGCACTGAGATTCTTGAACCTCTTGGTTTGTCTTTTGGTAAGATTTGGGAATTTTTCATTCATTGTTTCTTCAAGTATTTTTTTCTGCCCCTTATTTTTTGTGCCATCCTAGGATTGTTATTCCACATGTACCGCAGAACCCCAAAACTCTGTCCCACTTGAAAAAACATCCCTCTTTGTTGTTCAGTTTGCACAATTTATATTGCTCTATCACATTGGAATTAATCGACTCTTTCCTCTGTCATCTCCATTCTGCTGCTGAGCCCATGCAGCAAGTGGTTTAGTTACTGTGTGTTTTGTTTTTCTACTCTGGAAATTCCATTTAATTCTTCTTTTTATTGTTTCTTGGCAAAGGCTGCTATCCTTCAATTCTTTGCAAAAGTGTTTTTATTGGGAAATTTTTGTGACAATTGCATTAAGATCCTTGTCAGGTAATTCTAATGTCTGTGTCATCTAAGTATTTGCATCTGCTGATTACCTTTTCCTGTGCAAGTTGAGATTTCCTTGATTCTTCTTATTTCTAATTTTATCCTGAACATCCTGATTATGGTATTATGGAACTCTGAGTCTTGATGTAGGCTGCAGGTTTTTACCTGGTTTTTGTTGTTGTTGTTGTGTTTTGTTTTGTTTTTGGTGATACTGAGATAGAACTCAGGGGCATTCTACCTTTGAGCTACACCCTAGACCTATTTTATTTTTTATTTTGATACAGTGTCTCACTAAGGTGCTGAAGCTGGCCTCGAACCTGTAATCCTCCTGTCTCAGCCTCCCATGTACTGGGATTACAGGTATGTGCCACCATGCCCAGCTTTTTACCAGGTTTTATGTCTTGTGACTCCAATGTTAGTTGAGTTTTCAAAGCATTAGTAATGCTGTCTAGATTTGCTTCACAACAACTTCAGAATGGGTGGTGTTCTGTATTGTAGTTTAGTTCTTAAAGTCTATATGTACCAAGTAGGGCCAGTTCTGTCTATGCACAATTTAGGGTGAGCTCCAGAATTCACAAACAGTTCTAAGGTGCTACTCTTCCAAGACCTCTTTCTCTTTGATCTCTACAGTCGAGTCAGATACCATAGGCCCTTCTTTTTTGATTCTCTGATCAGAAAACTGCTGTGGCCTTGGTTACCCTGCTTTGCTATATGCTTTCTTTTTTTTTTTTTTTTGCGGTACCGGGGATTGAACCCAGGGGCGTTCTCCCTCCGCGCTACACCCCCGGCCCTATTTTTTATACTTTATTTTGAAACCGGGTCTCACGAAGTTGCGGAGGGCCTCACTAAGTAGAGAGAGAGAGAGAGACAGACAGGGAGAGAAAGAGAGAAAGAGCTGAGGTTGCCCACGAACCTGGATCCTCCGGTCTCCACCTCCCAAAGTACTGGGATTACAAGCGTGCGCCACCACGCCCGGCTAATATGCTTTCTGCAACTGTCTGCATTTGGGGTCAACTGACGAAAGGGCAGAGAGAGACAAAGAGCAACAGGGCCTCATCCCCACTCTCTTGGGACCTCAGGTCATCTGGAAGATTCTCCTACCTCCTTTAAACTCCTTCTGACTTGCATCACCACTGCTACTACTGCACACCATTGGGTGACCTGGGGGCAGGGCACAAGAGAAGAGCTGAAAAGAAAGAAAAGGGAAACAGCGATTCCCCCCGTTCTCTTTGAGCATTAAGAGTCCCTTTTCTGTTCCCCGAGCCAGAAGGAAATCTTATCCTGGAGCTTTTTCTGTCCACATTCTAGTGAACACATTCAGATTTTGAGCTGCAGGCCGGGTGTGGTGGCGCACGCTTGTAATCCCAGTACTTTGGGAGGCAGAGACCGGAGGATCCGGGTTCGCGGCCAGCCTCAGCTCTCTCTCTTTCTCTCTCTCTCTCTCTCTCTCTCTCTCTACCTAGCGAGGTCCTCTGCAACTTCGTGAGACCCGGTTTCAAAATAAAGGATAAAAAAATAGGGCCGGGGGTGTAGCGCAGAGGTAGAACGCCCCTGGGTTCAATCCCTGGTACCACAAAAAAAAAAAAAAACAGATTTTGAGCTGCCTTGAGGTCAGGCCACAGGACACTGGAGGACAGCGGTGGCAAATGCAGTGCTGATTTGGTGGTACTTCCAATTCCAGTCTTCTTCCTCAATCCACCTGCTACTGTTTACTTCTCAGAATCTTCAAGGAGCTGCTTCAATCATTCCGTCTAGGTCTTCTGGTGTATTTAGTGGAAGAGACAGTGTGGGCTGTACTTACTCCATCTTATCCAGAACCAGAAACCCAGCTGTCTCATTAGAAGCTATGGTGTCTTTTTGTCCTTGACAGTTGGACCAGGAAGAATATTGCCACCACTGCATTGTCATCAGCACCATGTAATTCTAGCGTTTTCAGTAATCACTGTCTTTGGGGCAAGTCTGAGGCCCTCCTCCTTTCCATCGGAGGCTATGAATAACAAAATTTGGCAAGCTGCAACCCAGCAGTATCCACGGTGTCTCCTGGTAGAACAGCGCGAGGTGGCTGTTTCAAATTCAGACTCATTTAACTGATTTAGAGAAACTTTGGGATAGCAGCGAAATGGTGCTGAGATCAATTTAAGCATCCATCTGCCATCTTGAAAAGTGGCATCCCATAAAACCTTTCAGCTGGGTATAATTTTTGTAGTTTTTACAATTAACTGCCACATGTATTTCACAGCAACGAGAGTGATGCAGTCCCATTGGTTAGGGTTTCAAGTTAGGAGAAATACAGGTGTCCTGTCTTAAGGGATGCAGTCCATGTGCACCAGGAGATGGGAAGTGGATGGAGTTAATTGACATATATGAATGAGAGGTCTTGCTTTCTCTCTTCCCTGTCAGTAGATAGGGTATCTCTGCCCACTGGAAAGTAACATGCTTCTCTGTACCCACTGATCTAGTTATGCAAAAGCTCTTTGCTGTCAGTCTGCCTACCGAAGTTTGTCTATTCCTAGTGTCCATATTTACAGCATTAAGTTTTAGGATAATGGATTCAATCAGTTTCTTATTTTTCTAGACTGTGACAAAATAGGTATCATTTCTTCAGGCGGGTTAGTTGCTCTCTTGCTTTCGCTGGAGTTTGACAATGAGAAGACCGTGCCTTCAGTGGGCAGGTATTTTTTCTTCTCCTTGGATAGACTAATGAGGGAAGAATCAGTGAAAGGGAAGGACCCCTTCAGAATGGGACTAGCTGTCCCAGTCTAATTGAAATTAGACTTCATCATCCACAGGTCTCGGTTGGTGTTTTCTTCTCCATCTGTACTTGTGGACCACAGTTATGTAATTCACACCACAGCCCTCACCCTTCCTGTTCACCCCTACTGTGCAGTGGGCAGGGGGATGAGCTGGGGAGGATTCTACAACTTTGATTTAGAACATGATTTGCGATAAGACCTTGAACAGGTTATTCTACCTCTCTGAGCTTTACTTTTTTTTTTAATGGAAGAGTTTAAGGGATTGTGGGAAAGATTAACAGTGTATGAGAGCACTGAACCCTTGGTCCATAAATTCTTCCCTTTTTCCTTCTTAGGAAGGGGTGGTAGGTAGTGTTCGGATTTGTATTTGTGACGAGACTTGAGACTGGGGCTAGGATTGGGGGTCACTGATAGGAGAAGATAGAGGCATAAGTCTAATGTAAAACTATATAAACCAGGGCGGCATAAAGGCATCCCTGCCTACTGTGCTTACAATTCCCTGCTGCCAACGTCTTTGCAGATGACTAATGTTGGGGTGGTCCTTGGAATTCTTTCTGGAATCAGGAGAATTTCACTGAATGAACTTTCCAGGGCAAGTGACACCGATTCCCCAACCCCCTCAAGCCTTCCTGTCAACCCCCACCCCCTCAAGGCCAGATGGTATCATCTGCACAAGTAGGTGAGAACTGGGTGCCTCTGTCTGGCTTCCCCTGCCTCTGCAGCCAGTGGAGATCTGCTGACTCCCTTTCTCTCGTGTTAATGAGAGCCTATCCAGCAGGTGCAGCTGTGCTCAGGGCAGAGACCTGCCGTGGGATGACTGGAAGGAGAACAGCTGTGTGTTAGAATGACTCACCTGCGGAGAACTCAGAAAGGATAGCATCCTCCCAGGTCCTGCCCAGTGCGTTGAAATGCATTATGGGCTTGAAGGTGCTCATGGGTCCACTGAGCCTGGGGCCAGAGAAACCCCTGCCTCCCCAAACAAGATCAACTTTGTATGTTGATCTCATATTATTGTATGCCAGCTGCAGGATGAGGGCCAGCCCAGCTGTTTTCTGAGTGTCCTAAACTGGCACGAGTGCTACAACTTTCCTAGAAATGCAAGAAGAAGGAGAAAACGGTGCCTCCCAGGACACTTCTGAGGAAGCATACAGTTTGTGGTTAGATAGAATACTTTGGTGAGCTATTTGGGGTGGGAGGATGAGTCTGTTTTTCCCAAGAGGCATATTCAAGTAACAACAGATATTTTCTATCTTGCTTTCTAAAAGGCTTGGGTTTGCTTGCCTGCAAAACTTTTCTTTAGCTGAGGAGAATGTGCAAAATTGAAGTCAGAATTGAATTACTGGGGCAGTAGAGGCTGAGGGCTCTGACCAGGAGTCGTTCCTCTCCAGCCCAGTGCTCTGCCTCTCCTCCAAATACAAGTTGAGTAAGTATTTTTTTTTATAAATAACATTTTGAACAAATACCAGTTAACTAGCATGGCCACCCTATGGACCAAGGATATGCCTAAATTAGCCTAGAAGCTCAAATTAGCCTAGAAGAATGGAGTGTACTAAGCACCCGCGCAGGGATATGGGCAAGCGTCAAGTCCAGGAAGCAGCAGGTGCTACTGGATTCTGGCCATCAGGGCCTTGCTAGCTCAAGGCTCTTTTCAGAAAGCGAGGCTAGGCCATCCTGTATCAGCTTAACGGTGCTGCCCACGTATGACCCGTCTCCTATTTTGGGAGACTTATGTTCTCCAACCTAACTCCCCTCTTATCATTGTATCTATTCAGGGTTAACTTACTGGCCATTGGGAAAGTCCATAGAAAGCAGGGAGGGCTTCCGTAAAATGCTGCTATCTTTTGGGGACAAACTCAAACTTCTTAGTGTTTCTCCTCAATCCAGAACCATTTGATGATTGGTGATGCTCCAGCCTCTTCTAGCAGCAGTGATGGCTATGAATCCCAGGCTCAACATCTAATTGGCTTATGGTCCTTTGTCTGAACAGGAGAGATGCCTTCATCATTACCACCACCGCCATCATCATCATCACTCTCACTCATTACTTGTAGTGATAGCTGGCATTTATAGAACTTCTACAAGGTATACACTCAGTAAATGCCACCTGTTAACCTGGTCATACCACATGAACACCTGACATTCCATAAATGTTAGCTTTTGTCAGGCACTGTGCTTAGCACTCTATATGTCTCACCTCATTTCAACTTCCTGGAGGTAGGTACTCTTGTTGCTCTTATTTTACAGGTGAGGGGGTTGAGGCTTAAAGAGGTTGTACAGTTTGGCTCAGGGACACACGGTGGGGCTGGGATTTGAACCCAGAACTTGCATGTGCTAAAGCACTTTCCTATTCTGCTACTGTACTCGGTAAACACTCTCATTGTGGCTCCCTCACTCCCCAAAGGGAAACTGCTCAGCCCAGCTAAATACCTCAGCAATTTATAGGCTGCCCACTTCCAATCTCTGAACCAAATGTCTTTTTGATGAGGCCTAAAATCCACTCTAGGAAGCCGCAGAGGGGAATTTCTGAAGTCATTTCTAACTTCCTGTGAAAATATTCTCTAACTGGCAAGAGATTGTCCAGATAACAATGAATACACAATAAACCTCGTGCCTCTGCCTTTGATACCTGGCTCACAAATAACCCATTTGGCTTCCCAGTCACCCAGATACCTAAAACTAGCAGAATTTATGCTTGAGGCTGGAATGGCTGTGTTCAGCCAGAAAGCAGAAGTTTATGACCGAACCCTTTGCTCCGAAATGAAATCTAGTCTCTTTGGCTCGACTTTATTAGGCCATATTGTACAGCGATAGGAGACATAAGTATCTAGAATCTGCTGTCACTAAAATGGGACTGGGTTGGCAAGTGTTTTTGTCCTCACACTCAATACTGCATCCTAAAATGAGAAAGTTGGATAGAAATTAGGGATGCAAATCAGGGCCATTTTCTGAAACTTTATTTTTAATTGAATTAAATATAGGCATGCTATATCGCTACTGTATCTACATAGCGCACATTCAACTGGAGATTAAGCTATTATTGGGGTCATTGGATCAATGGAGAGAGACTAAGTAGATAAATCTGGACCCCTGAAATATTGTTTAGACTAATTACTGCAACAACCCAAACACTTGGATACCCATCTTGTGCTGAATTATCTACAAGCCTTCTCTGTAACTGGCTCCAATGTTTAGCAGTACTTAATGGAAAGCATTTTTTATTTATTTTTTTCATCTTGGACTCAAATCCTTTGGGCTACAGTGGATTCTCTGGTTCCCTGTTCTTCACTGTCTATGGGAATAGCTCCTTGCTACCCAGTGTGGTCCATAAATGTGCAGCATCAGCATTGCCTAGGAGTTAGCTGAACCTTAGACCCCACCCCTAGATGATGTCACCAGAAACTGCATTTTACTAAGTTCCCTTGGGTGATCTACATGCACGTCAAAGTTTTGGGAAGTGTAGGACTTAGTGTTTTTGTTTTAGATGACTTTTAGGTTAAACCTCAGATGCATTCCCCCGTTGAGAAATCGCTGGTTGTTAACAGCACTGGTGCAGTGGGATTCTCACTAACCTGGCTAAAATACTGAAGATTCTACAAAGGCATAGGCAACTCTCGAGTTGTTTGTGTTGTGAAAAGCAAGCTCATAATTCCTACACCAATTCAGGCATTCTTTTCTTTCTAACTCCTTTCCTCTTGTCATAGTTTTTTATTTTGTTTGTTTTTTAAAGATTAGCAGTTGTGTTGGCCTCAATCTTCATTTTAGAATGTAGGATAGCCTTGGCTGGGCTCAGTCTATTTCCTATTCATTGTGTTTGATTTGATACTGGAATCCGAAAAGTGAAGACAAAGAGGCACTTAGTCACACGGGGAAGACAGCACAGTGCTGAGACAGACAATAGGGGCTCCTTTCTAAAGGGATGGCATGCTGGGCGTGGTGGTGCATGCTTGTAATCCCAGTACTTGGGAGGCTGAGACAGGAGGATCGCAGGTTTGTGGCCAGTTACTTAGTGAGGCCCTCCGCAACTTAGTGAGACCCTGTTTCAAAATAAAGAATAAAAAGTAGGGCTGGGGGTGTAGCTCAGAGGTAGAATGCCCCTGGGTTCATTCCCTAGTACTGCAATAGATAGATAGATAGATAGATAGATAGATAGATGATAGATAGATGAATAGTACTAGGACTCCTGGCAGGAAGAAGGACTCCAGTTAGGTTGGTGGTAGAACACGAACTTCAGAGAGTTACTACATTCAAACTCAAGTCTCTAAGTTATTGCATTTAGAATTTACAAAATCATAAGTTACTTGTTAAGTAGCCCAAGATGTTCTGTGATGATAATATTCCCCAGAGAATATTGCTCATAGTAAGAAGTTTGCTGGGAAGTTTAAAAATGACCCAATTACACATATTCCCAGTTAGATTCTAAGAGTGCAGAATTTTTCAGCATTCAGAGGCAAAAAATTGGTTTATTTCATGCTCTGACACTAAATGCTATGAAGTTATTTATGCTTACTTATGATTAAAAGCCTAGAAAAAAATCACGCTTGTTTGTTTGTGTCTGTTCAGTTTCTCTTGCTTAGTTCAGGTCAGCAAATATTGATTGAACACCTCTTCTTTGCAAGGTACTATGCTACCTGTTCTAGAAGACAGTCAGACAGCCCTTCCCTTAAGGAGCTTGCATTCTAACAGAGGTGTGGTTCCTTTCCAAATTCTGGTTTATCTTGGTTATTGTCAGATGTCTGAAGAAGCCAGTACTCTGATGGTAGCTGGTGTTCACTACCACATACTGAGCACTTGCTATGCATCATGCAGGTAGTGTCCTAAGCATTCTAAACCCATCACTTCTTATAGCCCTTGCAGCCTTCCTAGAGGAGGTTATAATTAGTATCCCCATTAAAGCATGGTGGGACATATCAAATTGGGGAAATGAGGAAATGAGGTGACATATGATTTGAACTTTACAAGAGAGGTTGGATTTTGACAACTGAAAATGGCCACAGAGGGATATATTTCTGATAGAAGGTTGAGGAAAACAGATACCAGGGTGGAAAACCAGGGGGAGAAAGCTTTTAAATTAGCATTTCCCATCTCCATGAGCTGTTCCTTGAAATAAAAGATTCTGTGACCAAATACTGTTTTCCCCTGGAGTTTTTACAATTCACATTAGTATGTTAAATATTCTAAGGAGCAGTGCACTAAAAATAAAATAAAATCGAAAACATAGTTTGCTTTGTTAAATCCAGTGCTCTCCAAGTTTATACTCTATTGAGTCAAAAATATTATTCAACTATTGCTATGTACCATACACTGGTGGCATATGCTTGTAATCCCAGTACTTGGGAGGCTGAGACAGGAGGATCACAGGTTTAAGGCCAGCCTCAGTAACTTAGTGGGGCACTCTGCAACTTTGTGAGACCCTGTTTCAAAATAAAAAATAAAAAAAATAGGGCTGGGGATGTAACTCAGAGGTAGAATGCCCCGGCTTCAATCCCCAGTAAAACACACACACACACACACACACACACACACACACACACACACACCATCTACATTCTAATGGGACACCACAGAATGCCCTCCTCATTCTCTTTTTCCAGGTAACACCTGCTAGTAAGCTCTGTCACACCTACCTTGTGAAATCTTAGTTGAGAATACTTTTACCTTTCTGAAACTTAGGGGGAAATCGAGAGAAGTAGGTTTTTAAGACAGAGTGGTGCCATGTTTCTGACCAGCACAACTCCAAGGGTGGCCTACGGCCCATGGACCGCTGCTCCGAGCTGTGTGCTACTCACCTGACAGGAGATAAGTACAGAAAATGAGAGCGAGTGCTTGGAAACTTTTAAAGCAATTTGATAGACGAATTTAAGTTTATGTCAGTGGGATCTAGTGATAAACATTTTGGACTTGTACTTTGCAAGTCTTGTCTTTTCATTTCTTCTCTTTTGTGTAATTCATGTTTGTTAGATTTGGCAAAAGTTTGGGTCTTTGAAAATGATGGCTATTAGAAATTAAATCCACACCTGATCCCTCACCTCAGATGGGTCAAGAAGGGCCGCCCTGGAAAGCTCTGGAAGCCAGGTTGAACTGTCCTGTGGAGGGCTGGGGCAGCAGACATCTGCTTGACAATGTTCACTTCCTGCTTACTTTACCCAGATTAAAATTATATTGAAGACAGGTGTGGTGGCGCATGCTTGTAATCCCAGTACTTGGGAGGCTGAGACAGGAGGATCGCAGGTTCGTGGCCAGCCTCAGCTACTTAGTGAGGCCCTCCCGCAACTTAGCGAGACCCTGTTTCAAAAATAAAGAATAAAAGATAGGGCTGGGGGTGTAGCTTGTAGAATGCCTCTGGGTTCCATCCCAGGCACCGCAAAAATAAATAAATAAATAATAAATAATAAATAAATAAAATAAAATTATTTTGAGTAGTATTTTAAGAACCCTATTATGTGAGGCACAAGTGAAGATGTTCTTAACTATTAGCAAGATTGCAAAACCAAATTCCTATTTAAGTAGATAGTGAATAGGCCAATCTTTAAAAAGGTTTGACATCTCTTAAGCAAAAACACTTTTTCTACTTTGGAGAGAAAAACAAGAGGGTACAAAGACCTTCTACAGATTAAAAAAAGTATCCGTTTCCTGCCACATGATAACCCTATCTTAAATAATTTCTGGATAATTATTCTTTTTAAAAGTTCACATGTCCCTCTTCCTGCTAACCCTTCCTTTTCCTTTAGTCCCTCCGACACCCCTTGTGAGAAATGCTTTGGGTTGGGGTGATGTAGGAGGTGAAATGCCATGCATTCTAGTGTGTTTGCCTGTGGTATGATCTGTTCATTTCTCTCTGAACACCTCATGTGGGCTGATTTTTTTTTTCATAATGCCTGATGGAAGAAATCTCATTTGCTAGTCCGCATCCTGCTTGTCTGTAAGAGACTTGGCTTAAGTCCACCCCAAAATTAATCTTTGGAGTTGTTTATTCATTCAGTGCTGAAGAAAACAGTTATCTGGCATTCCATCAGGTCTCAAATAATTTGTTTTAATTGACATTGTTCTGAAGCTTTTGGAAAAAAAAATCTAAGATCCTTTCATCTTTTTCACACATTTTGGAAAATGTGATCTGAAATAGGCCATAATTATGGAATGCCAAATTGTTATGGAGTCCCTGAAATCCAATGCTACTCTCAGAAAGGCTGCCCACCTAAGTCCACATCCAGGAAGGACAGCATCAATAGGCAATTTGGCTCAGAGAAGAAGCGCATTCTGGATAGGTGCAAATCACCATTCTCCTCTGCGTTCTTCCTCTGGTTTCCACTTTATCACCCGTTCCCTCCACCCCAGAAATCTGTGCAGGGAGGCATCTGGAACCTGCTTGGACCTCAGGGAGTAAGAGTCCTATGTTTTGT
The DNA here is from genome assembly GCA_004027185.1 of Glis glis. Lineage (NCBI taxonomy): Eukaryota > Metazoa > Chordata > Mammalia > Rodentia > Gliridae > Glis > Glis glis. The sequence goes on along the minus strand of PVJS01003890.1, from coordinate 50,417 downwards.
TTTTAAACTCTTTAAGTTGCTTTCGGGGTTTGTAATTATAGTGAAGAAGGTAATAAGGGGTGGAGAAGGAGATAAACCTAAGTCCTTTGATCAAGACTGTAGCAAGTTCATTGGCATTGGAGTATAAAGGGAGATAGAGGAGGAGAGAATCCCAGAAACTCACTGACAAAATCCTCTTAATGCTTTGCTCTCCTCCTCCTCCTCCTCCTCCTCCTTCTCCTTCTCCTTCTTCCTGTACTGGGGATTGAACCCAGGGGCATTCTATCTCAAAGCTACAACCCCAGCCCTTTTTATTTTTTATTTTGAAACAGGGCCCAGGGTGTCACTAAATTGCTGAGACTGGCCTGGAACTGGCAATCCTCCTGTCTCAGCTTCCCAAGTACTAGGATTACAGATGTGCAGCACTGTGCCCGGCTCCTTAACATTATTCTTTCAGCAAATGAGAAGATGCAGCACTCAATCAGACTTTCCCCAGTGACAGCATGATGTGGAGGAATGGGTATAAATGACCCCACTCATTTTAGTAACAAGCCCACACACTCGTCAGCCAAGAGCCCATAAATTCTGATTCCATGTTTATTATTGTAGTCAGGGGCTTGACATGTTCTGTGGGAGCTGTCTCTTTTTTGACAGAATAAATAGGTTTTCATGGGACCTAAGATAATGTTGATCAATCCATATCACTGCTCTTAGACCATCACATTATAAAAGACAATGACAATGTATTGTATATAATACAATATATATATATATATATATATAAAGTATATATAAATATATATACTTGTTCATATGTGGTAAATTCTGATTATGCACTTCTTTGATTTAAAAACACATACTTTAGAGGTATACTATTCAATGAGAATTCAGATAGCCTGTTTTGTTTTGTGGTACTAGGGATTGAACCCAGGCATGTTCTACCTTTGAGCTATACCCCCAGCCTTTTTTTATTTTGAAACAGGGTTTCACTAAGTTACTGAGGGCCTCACGATGTTGCTGAGGCTAGCCTTGAACCTGCGACCCTCCTGTCTCAGTCTCCTAAGTACTGGGATTACAGGCATGCACCACCATGCCCTGCTCAGATAGATTTTTAAAGTCATAAATGTAATTAATATTTGCTCATATACTAGTCTCCTACTGCTTGTTTTTGGCAAGGCTAGTGTGTAGATGTTACGACTCATCTCTTCTTATAGCAGCTATTAACATAATGATCATTGGTTTTTATAATTTTCTTTCAGTACTTTAGTTTTGATGTGTATAATATAACATATTTGGATTAAAACACTGTACTTATTCTCAATTAAGTAAGGATTGGTATACGATAATCTTTGGGATTATTTGTGTGACTGCAGAGGCAGGAATGGACTTTTGCAGAATTGTTTGGCTGCAATCAACACAGTTTGTAATCAACACAGACTCTTTGCTGGGAACAGAAATCACAGTGGCTGTAACAGACCCCAGCCAGGCGGGTTGAATTTTTCACATTCACCAGGTTCTTAGCATTAGAGAAACACAGTTTCACTCTAATCACAGGAAGCATAAAAAATAAAAGGCGTCATTACCGACCCACCATTAGTAACACATGCAGAACCTGGGATCAGGAAGGAGTGACTTGCCAGGGAGCCAGGGCTGGTGTTTCCAGTTGGAAGGTACATTTGATGGTGACCCTGTCTTGCCCAGGGACTGGTATAAAACATTTTGCTTGGGAGGTTAAACTAGACTGGTTGGGAAATTAGATAATGAAGGGAAGATAAATAAAACCAAGAGAGGTGTAGACAAGCTAGCCCAATGGCTCAGTTCCCTTTGCTCACTGACAATTCTGTGTGTATTTGATGAATAAGGACCCGCAGCACATCACCTGCTCATCTTTGCTAGGCGCTCTCCTAAAACAGCTGGGGTTTGATGTGACAGCCAGAGGATAAATTGCTGCCTCAGGAAATGCTTTGCCTTTGACTGATTGCTGAATGGCTGGCAAATTAATTTTGGCACCTTTCCCTAAGTCATTTTGGTCCCCATTCCTTCATTTTTCTGCTGGGAAGTGTGTCTTCACATTACAGTTAAAAATACGTTGACAACACAAATGTGGAGAACAGCATGTACTATTTTCAGAAAGAAGTTATAGGCTGGGATGGTTCCATTTTATATAATAGAAATGATGCTTTTATGCGCTGAGAGGAGGCCTGCACTACCCTTTCTGCCGAGCTCAGAATCTATAGTAGTCCTTGCTGACCTCTCACAGATATGGGCTGTAGGGGGTTTAGCTTTTGAGTCCTCGATGAGCTTCTGGTCTGGTATTCCCCCATGTGCTCTTGTATACCACAAATCCTCCCTGTCCCCCACTACTGCTTCCCTAGATGTCTGCCCTATCATCTCTAGAAAGAGGTATTGTTAAGAACCTGTTCATACCAGTGATTGGCTCTGTGACCTTCAGTAGGTTACTTACCCCTGGTTGCCTCAGAATCATAAGGACAATAACACCCTCCACTCTCCCCACATTTCTATGGTCCCTATCATTTTCTTGACAATCAAGCATAAGGTTTTAAAATTCAACACATTTTACACTAACTTTTCCTATCTTAAGAATGCATTGACAGAGGTAAGGGGAACACACACGTTTGTTCCTGCTTTTTCAAAGTCAGCCAAAGATACCATGTTTAAGTTTGATAGGGGTGATGACTTAAGCTGTTGCAGAGGTATGAAGATTGAAGTCCTTTTTTTTAATTGATGCATTGTAATTCTACATCATAGTGAGGTTCAGAGTGATAGAAACATCCAGGCACACAGCACTTGTGTTTCCTCTGAGTCCCACCCTGCTTCCCCCGTACCTAATATTAAATTAGTATTGATAACTTCATATATGACGTAGCATTATTTAAACTGTTTCCTTCATCAAGTCTCTCCTTTCACCTCCCAACTTGCCTTCCCAAATTCCCTTCCTTGATTCCACTAGTATCTCTCCTTATTTATCCGAAGTCCCTTTTGTTTCCCAGTTTCTCTCTAGCTTCCTCATGAGTGAAAACACATGGCCCTGATTTCAATCCTTTTGCCTGAGTTTGTGATACACTGAGAGTCACAAGGCTCATTCTCATTCCTGACTCTTGATGTTATGGGCCTATTCCGGTCCGTTCTGGTACAACTTGTCATTTTTACCCTTAAGGATTAAAGGGTCTCAGTATTAGTTGTAATTACTAATTCTTCTACTCTTATGTTATACATATGATTTAAAAAATTTAACTAACAAAGTTAGCCATCCTAACCATTTTTACATGTATATTTCTGTGGTATTAAAGTACATTCATATGGTTGTACAACCGTCACCACTGTCTGCTTCCAGAACTCTTTTGATCTTGTAAAACTGACATTCTATATCAGTTAAACAGAGACTCTCCACTTCCCTAAACCCTGCAACTACCAAATCTACTTTCTACTTCTATGGATTTGATTACTCTAGGAACCTCAAATAAGTAGAATAAAAAAAAATCTGTCTTTTTGTGATTGGGTTATGTCATTGGAATAATGCCTTCAGAGGTAATCCATGTTGTAGCGTGTGTCATAATTTCCTTCCTTCTTAAGGCTGAATAATATTCATTGTAAGGGGTATGTACCACCTTCTGCTGGTCCATTCATCTGTCCATAGCCCCTTGGGTTGCTTCCATTCTTTGGCTATTTTGAGTAATGCTGCTATGAGCATGGATATGCCTATATAACTTTAGGATCCTGCTTTCAATTCCTTTGGTTATATACCTAGAAGTAGAATTGCTCATCGTATAGTAATTCTGTTTTTAATTTTTTGAGGAACCATCATACTGTTTTTCCATAGTGGATGAACCATTTTACATTCCCACCAACTACATGTCTTTTGAAAAGATGTGAATGTAATTCAGTTAGCAATTTTATACTTTTGTGTATGTGTGTAGAAAGCCTTTTACCAAAACCCTCAAAACCATGTTGGTGATCCATGTGGAAATAGTGTTAAAGATGTAGAAATTTTAAACAGAGTTATGACAGTAGATTTAAACTCCTCAGCCTTCATATGGTTGATTTAATGCTACTCTAGCTAACATTGTAGATACCATCTGAGAACCTACATATGCATGAGGAAGAAGCACTTTGCCTTACAGAATGTTCTGTACATTTTTTTCCAGTTATTTGTCTTTCAGCCCTCAAACATTTTAGATTAGCACAAAGGCAAAGTTGCAGGAAAGGAGATGTGGAAGAATCCGTAAAAATCAGATATATCTAGTCAAATATATCTTAGCCAGATATATCTAGTGTTTTTTCCAGCAAAGGGAAAAATATGGTAAAATAGTAGTAGTCTAACATAAGATGTAATCAGCAACTAGAACAAGTCCTAAGATACAGAATTTGCTCAGTAAATATTTGCTGAATGAGTGAACCAATGAAATAATTTTTTGTTAAATGTAAAATAAACATGAGGTGGAAATGGTGGCGCACACCTGTAATCCCAGTACTTGGGAGGCTGAGACGGGAGGATCACAGGTTCAAAGACAGCCTCAGCAAATAGTGAGACTCATCTACCTAGTGAGACCCTGTTTCAAAATAAAAATAAAATAGAGCTGGGGGTGTAGCTCGGAGGTAGAATGCCCCTGATTTCAACTCCCAGTACCCCCCCCACAATAATAAAATAAACACAAATAATATTGTTATTCTATAAATAATTCATTTCCAATTAGTTAAAATATTCAGTGATAAATGTACAATAAAATTTAGTCTAAAGAGTATCTTAATTAAGACACAGAGGCATGAAAATACAAACCATAATTAAAAGACCCGTATTAAAACCATAGTAATTGAGGAATATCACCAATAATTGAGAACAATTAACATAAAGTTATTTTTTAATTATTTTAAAAAATTAGTTATAATATTTAAATTAGAACATAAACAACATGTTATAAAGGAAATGTAAAGGGAATGGGCTGAATTTTTATACTTTAAGAATTACATTGCATCAATAGAAGTATTAAAGAAAAACAAGAATAGTATTTATCCTTAAGATTCTACCTGAGGATTTATAATTAGCAGTACTCATATTACTCTATTTACCAATAAATTAAATTATAATATCGTTCCCCAAATATTCTGTATTTCAAAATTTTAACTAATGCACACTAGACTTTCTTCAGTTAGAATTAATTAATTAATTAGTTAGAATTAATGAGTATATTTTATTTGAAGAAAATAGTTAGATTTGGAAACATTAAAGAGTTCATGCTCAGCTGAACATATTGCAGTTAATTTTTATAACCATACCATTTAGCAATAGAAATGGTTGAGTGGCTATTTTTTTTAAAAGACTCCACTCTGGGGAAGACCAATTTGTAGATATACAGCCCATACTCAGCAGCATGGCACAGCTAGGGTCTGAAGTTTGGGAGAGCGGGTTAGAAGCAGCTCAATCTAAGGACATTAACCTACATAATCTAATTACTGAGACTTCACCTGAAGCAAATAGCAGGGAGCCTTCCCTTCCCTTCCCTTCCCTTCCCTTCCCTTCCCTTCCCTTTCCTTCCCTTCCCTTCCCTTCCCTTCTTACCTTCTCCTCCCTTCTTACCTTCTCCTCCTCTCCTCTCCTCTCCTCTCTCTCCTCTCCTCTCCTCTCCTCTCCTCTCCTCTCCTCTCCTCTCCTTTCTTCTCCTTCTCTCCTCTCCTCTTCTTTTCTTTCTGACATTTGTATACCAGAGTGTCACCAAGTAGAGGGTGGCTGTCCCCTTTCCTATGGTTTCCATGTGTCCTTCAAATGCAAATGTTGCATTTTTTCCAGTTAACTGACTGGTCAGCCATAGTCAAGATGTCTTGCAACCCAACAATAGAACAAGAACTTAATAGAGCCACTTCCTGTTGTCCGGGCAGCTTTCTCTCATCTTTCTCCTAAAGCCTTCACCGGAAGTGAGCCCTAGGAGGTGAAGCTCAAAGGCATCCAAGGACACACAACCTGCCTTCTTTCAGGGAGGCTCCTGGCATCCATACAGTCCCAGAGTGGCTCAGCATTTTTGTTGTAACTCACTCTGTATTTTTGAAGAGCTTGATTCCAATGTAAAATCCTTCCAGAAATGCATGAAGAGGGTTGTTGGGAAAACCAGTAGAATTTGATTAGTTAGGGAAAAATGAAAATACTTATTTTAATGACATTTGAGGCAAGAGCTCTCTGAAACTATATTTTACTTATTGTGACATTCAAGGTAAGATGTGAAAAATCTTATTCTCCAAACTAGAAATAAATTGTTTCATTGTAATATATACATACACATTATAAAAGCCTTCATATGTTATAGAAATCTATAGAGAAAAAGTATCATTCTACCACTCAGAGATCATTGTTTAGTGTTTTCATATGAAGTTTTCTAGATATTTCTTTGTGGCTTTACAAACATTCAGGTAACTATAGGTTACTTTAAAAAATAGGATCGGACTATACACGTCATTTTATAATTGTAATGTTCATTTATATATAATTACTATATGAACAGTTATACATTTTCATTATAATTTTTAATCGATTCTCGGTATTCCATTATATAGTATATCAGCTATACAAGGAATAGAAAGGATATTCTTTTACATATCTTTGTGTATTTGTATACTTGTTTCTTTGCTATGATTTCTTAAAATGGAATTGCTGTATAAGAGAGCATATACTTTTACAAATTTTGAAAACAATTGCAAAAATTGCTCTTCAAAAAAGTTGTATTGATTGATTTGTCTACAATTCTTGTGAATACCCATGTCTCCATACACTTAGAAGTCATAGAAGTTAAATAAGAAGCCATACTTTGAAGTCTTTCAAAGTCTTTGGGTTCAGGGCCAATGGAAGCCTTACATCGGCATCATGGCTGTGTCCAAGTCTTTGGGTTCAGGGCCAATGGAAGCCTTACATAGGTATCATGGCTGTATTCAAGTCTTTGGGTTCAGGGCCAATGGAAGCCTTACATGGGTATCATGGCTGTATTTAAGTCTTTGGGTTCAGGGCCAATGGAAGCCTTATGTAGGTATCATGATCGTGTTCAAGTCTTTGGGTTCATGGCCAATGGAAACCTTACATGGTCATCATGGCTGTATTCAACTCTTTGGGTTCATGGCCAATGGAGGCCTTACATGAGATCATGGCTATGTTCCTAGTTGCCAAGAAGGTCATTGTCTAACCAGTGCATTAGTTTGTTTGCCAGAGGCTGTAGCTCAAGTTTCCCTTCACAGTCTACAGTCATTTTAAACCCTCTTCCTCTGTTCTTCTCCCTTAGATTGAGGAAGACACCTGGCAGAAATACTACCTGGAAGGAGTCTCCAATGAAATGTACACAGAATATCTCTCCAGTGCCTTCGTGGGTCTGTCTTTCCCTACTGTTTGTGAGTAAGTGACTGTTCACTGGGTGTTCCTTCACTCTCAGGAATGTTTATGCGTCCCTCACAGAAAGTACCCACCCCTGCTAGGCACAGTTGGAGCCTTGACAATTCCTGGGGGTGTCCTGTGTACTCAGCCCTGTGTGATGATGAGCATGAAGGTGGGTCATTCCATGGCCTCTGCCCTGGGATTTCCACTGGCCACAGTGTTTCCTCCAGACCTGAGAATCCTGGATTTGGATCCATCATTTGTACTACCCCACAAAGTGAAATTATCCTGCATATCTCAAATTCTGCTCCTGTAATGTAGACACATGTATGATGGGTAGCATGGACTCGTGTCTCTAATTTTTTGTTCCTTTTTAAATTTTTGGTACTGGGGATTGAACCCAGGGCCTAGTATTTACTAGGCATGCATTCTACCACAGAGCCACCCGCCCAGCCCCTCTCTGATTTTAGTAAGGCAAAAACAAATCTTTACAGCCCCTGAATTAAGGAATTTTAATATGTTTTCTAATCTAGTCAGATTATAGAAATATTAGAGAAGCTACTGAAATAAAGCTATTCAAAGTGCTTTCACCATTTACTGAGGAAATGTGAAACCAAACGTACAGAAGGAAGGTTTGAAAAAGTCCTTAGCAATTTAGCCCATACACAGACAACTGCCATGCTGTGGTAATAACAAGGCTTAGCCTCTCCATGTAATGGCTCAGCAGACAGATCAGAGTGTGGTAGCCATGGCCTGCCGTGGCCCCTCCAGGCAAAACAGATGGTCAGATACAGGGGTTCTGGGTGTCTACCACGAGGCATGACCATCGCTCAGTTTCCCCACTTAGGTTCTCAGGTGTTGGGGTCAAGTTGCACAGGGACTTTGCCCCCTTTGAAAACACAGACTTCCTGAGATGAAGGAAATGTTAAGCCTGATCCACTGATGCTTTACCAAAGGGTCTGAGGATATGTGTCTCATTGATAAGACCTAGGAAGAGACAGGTGTCCTGAGAACCCACTGGGTGAGGAAGAAAAGCTCTCTGTATATTTACAAACCAAGTCCCCCTTCTGGAAAGGGAGGTCTGAAGGTGCCAGAACCGAGCACCCTTTACAATAAAGGAGAGGAACGTTCTGGGGGCTTTGGACTTGTCTGCATCACATGTTCTTTTCTGATTGCAGCAGGGAGGGGGTTGGGGCATGCTGGGTTGCTTCACGTTTACCTGGAGACTCCTGTCAGAGAACACAGAAGGTGCACCCTGCCAGTCCCTGGCCCAGACCCTGAGCACTCCAAAATGGTTTGGCTGTTTACTGAAATTTCTCACCCTGTCTCTAAGCAAAAGTTTAAATGCTAAATGGACTGGAAAAGTGAATAGGTAATTGATTCGGAAGGAGTTATTTTCTGAAAATGGATGCCCTATTGTAACTCTGTGTGCTCCTTTCTTTGAGAGCTATTTCTCTTTCTGCCAGGGGAAGAAGTTAACCATTCAGAGGCACTGGGGCCTGGAACATGGAGGCTGGCCCAGGGGATTTTCTCCTCCTTGGGACTCAGCCTGCCTTGGATGGAAAGCCCGGGAGAAGTTGGGACTTAGATGCTTGTTCTATTAAAAGGCAACTAAGGTTTATCTATCTGTTGTGGAGGTAGTCTGAACACACAGCGGAGTTGCCAAGGCCTAGGGGAGGGGTCCTATGGCATTGGGGGCGATAGAAGGGGAGTGGTGGAACCCTCTTCCTTGGCCCTTGAGTTTCCCTGGCTTCCCTAGTGTATATGTCTGATATGAAGGCTCCCTTAAAAGACCCTTGGCTCTTCCTGCATTTCTGCTTCTATTCTGCCCCTGGAAACTTGAGTCTGTTCATGTTAAGACTAATCTGAAAGGTGAGGACTGCTCCCCTTAGAGGCTCTCACTGGGACACTCACAGGGTACATTGAACTCACAGAATTGTCCTACCATGTTGAATTTCTTAAAGGCTCGTGGCCAATATTTTTCAAAAGTGGCATTTCACATAAAAACTAGATTTCTGGCCTCTCAAAAATCCAACATGCCCATACAGGACCTGCATTTCTACCAAATGCCAACTGGTTCCCGTTTGCTGTAGTGAAAGGGATGTACAGTTCTCCCTTGCTGATATCTAAACCAGGCCAGATCAGCATCAGCATCCCAGGTCTGGCCCTGCGGACATATGATCTTCCCAACCCTGACCCGTGAGTGGTCTGGAACTCCGCTGGTCTTCAGCACCAACTCAAGAGTCAGGTTCTAGCGGATACAGTGCTGCTTGAATATTTCCTTTGACTGATTTTCATATTTAAAATATGTTCCAAGGAAAAAGAATATCCTTCAGACCTGCCCTGTTGTCAGAGCATTTAGTATTTGTTCAGTAAAGCTTCTGGAATAAAAAAAAAAAAGAAGAAGCTAACTTCCGATGTGAGTGAGAATGTGTTCAACTCAGTGCTATTATTCGTTTAATGCAATGATACAGCAGAGGTGGAACTAATCAATAAAGAAAGGACATTTAATGAGATTTAGGAACATCCCAAAACATTGAAGCTCTCCTCAAGCATTTGATTATCTGGAGGCTTAATTATCTGTGTTTTCTACTTTAAATTAAAGAAAAGCCATAACTCAAAGTTACCAGCAGTTTAATGATAACACTCTTCAATTCAGGTTAATTAAAGCACAGCCGTAATTAGAGTGTAGTGTTGTATATCACCGGGCTGGCGCATAAGTATTTTCATTACAGTAAGAATTGGCTATTCAATTTCAAGATGACATAAAGGACGCTAAAATATATTTTAAGCTGGTTCATGGAGAAGAAAAAGAATTGGGGGATATTCTGGGTATAATAAAGCACAGATAAAATATACAGATTTTCAGAGCAGTTTCTGTAATTATGCACCGCACTAAAACAATATGCAGCCAATAACATCTTAAAGCATGAAAAGAAATAAATTTGCTCTTCCCCTGGGCTGGCAGGAAGCCACCTTGCTGGGTGGGATCTCTGCACAGGAGAGCTTGGAGTCTTCTCAAGACAATTCCTTGAGAAGATAAAGGGGGCAGATATGTAGGTGAAATTCAGGGTCATTTCCCAAGAGATCAGAAAGGGGCTGGAGAAGCAGGAGGCCCCCAAAGCTAGCTTCTTAAACATTTCCAACCAAGGAATACTCTCTCATCCAGGATGAGACTCACATCAACCATATACTTGACTTCTTAGTTCTAGCCTTTGGGCTACACTGTCAGTATAACCAAGAGATGTGGCTTTGTTCCAAAACCAGAAACTAATTTAGACAACATGCAAAATCATATTTAACCTTCCACCTACATTTTCTTATTTATCCTTCCAATGATCCTATAATGCTTATATTAATGTAACTATACCTGTTTAATGAACAAGGACACTGAGACTCAGAAGACATAGGTAACCTTTCCATAGCTACTTGACAGAAGAGTTCCTGAACAGGATTTCACTGCTGGGGCCTTGTGCAGTTGGGAGAGGCTTGGAGTAGGTGATAGTTGAAGGCTGGCTTGTTAAGACTCTCCCCAGGTGTTAGTATCTGGGGTAAGTCCTGAAAATCTACATCTTTATAAGCAAGCCAGGCGATTCTGATTCACAGAGGACTGTAAACTCCTATCTCTTCCCAACCCTCCACCCACACTCTGGAAAAACCTCTTTTTGTTCCCCCTCTTGAGTTAGAATTGTAGGTGGGCCACATCTTGCAAGCTCAAGTTAAGATCTGCATGAGCTTTCTTCCAGTCCTTCCTTCTTCACATGGGGTATTCCGCAGTCTCCATGGAGAGAGGAGTGGGTCTGCACCCACCATGCCAGGCAAACCACGGACTGCTCTTCCCACACCCCATGCCTGGTCCAGATCACTGCAGGGGAAAGACATGGGAGTGCTGAGCCCTTTAATGCCCGGCCAGGTCTCCACGGGGGATAAGCAAAGCAGTTTCTGGTTGGGAAGAACAAAGAATCACAATAAGCAGCTAAGTCCAGGGGAAGCGAGGGCCGTCCTCATTACATCCCCCAAGGTCACCTCTTGGCCTGTTGGAGATCATGATGGGCACAGCTTGCACCTTCCCCAGGCTGCCCACAGGATGTTCCTTTTAAGGTCCAGCAGCCCCTTGGTTTTGCCCCTGGGTCTGTGTGGCAGTAGCATGGAAGCATAGGAGCTTTGGGGTCTGAAGGCAAGACTGGCATCCCTTATTAACTGAACACTAGCAAACCATCTGATCCTTTCCCTCTTGCGCCCCCACCTACCTCAGCAGGTGACTGCCAAGGTACAGATGTACAACCCCAAGCCTGCAGGAACAAAGGCAGGGCTAGGCGCCATGCTGTCCCCAAAGGATTCTGCTTTTGAGCAATTCCCACAATAGGACGCTGTGTGATACATAGAGGGTGAACTGTGGAGTAGCAAAGGCCTGGGGTCAAACCTCCTGATGGGCCACTTGCTGGATATGTGATTTGGGGTGAGATGCCCCATCTCTGTGTGACCCCTTCTTTGATAGTGCTGGCTGCCTGACCTTGGACTTGGGTCGTACTCTCAGTCTCCTCATCTCTGAAACAGGAATAATGTTACTTACCTCTCAGTACTAGTTAATGTCCTTTCCCCCTCTCCTTTTTCTGCAACCCTCCATTCTCATAAAATATAAGCACCTAGAATTAAAGAAATACACGGGGCATTTCCATGTTCTGTTTACTCTCACTGTTTAATAAATCCGCCTGCTGATCAGTCACCACTCAACGGACCAGTTACTTTTGATGAACTTGGGATATTTGCGTCATTGTGCCAAGCTTTGCCACTTCTGGTGGGACCTGCTATTAGATTTGATTAAATATATTCACATGTAATATTAACAAGTAAAGGATTTGGTTTTCCTGTGGAGGCTTCTCAGAGTTTGGCTAAAGGAAACAATACCATCCTTGGGGAGACAATGTGCCCTCTAGGTGCCTGGTGCACACAGCTGGAGTACAGAAGCTGAGGGTTGCAGGGAAAGCCCCCTGTAGGTGGGATAAACGGGAGGCTTCCTTGTAAGGAGTGAGGAGGTTCAGGTCAGATTGGGGTAAAGAAGGAAGCGGGTATTCTAGGTGGTAGGGAATTGAGATGGGAGGCTGAGCCACATAGTATGACACAGAATTATCCCAACACCCTGAGATTTTAGGTGGGAGAAAGAAACGCATCAGGTGTATTTGACATGTGATGCTTTGGGGGGGGAGACAGGGATGGTGTTTTTCTGACAAGAGCTAGCAAAGGTCAGGATGCTCTCCCCTGGCCCAGGTAGGCACAGGGCAGAGGGAGGATGTGGACAGGAGGAGCTGGAAGAAACCACAGGTTCAGCAGCCGGCTGCCACAAGAACGCTGTGTCCCAGGCTTGGAGTCTCATGGCGAGCCTATTAGTCAGTCGTTTATCACCTGCAAAATATAAAAGCTTAATTGTATCAGGTTTTACAGCGCAAAGGGGATTAGGACAAAAGATATATTTAAAATATGATGTGTCTCTCTGTCCCTCTGCAGCTGATGGAGCAGTTAAAATTCAGATTTGATGTGGTGTGTTTAATGCCTGGGTAACTTGGGGAGCTCCACTTAGCTCTTCCTTGGCTGCGCTGAAGGGCAGGAGTTCTGTCCCCAGCCCAGGGGCAAGTGGGGATGCTGCTTTGCTGGCTTAGCACAGTGCAGGGGCATCTCCATCTCCTCACCTACCCACCCGCATTCAGAGCCCCCAGAATCCAGAAAATCACATTCTCATCTGTGTGGGTTTGCATGGACAGATTTTTTCAAAAGAAACCACTTTAGGAAAATCTAAGACCACCGAGAGACAGCTGAGCCTCTTGCCCAACAAAAACAATACCTGGCTTGAGTTCTGTGAAATCATTGGTTTTTTTTCAAGAAAGAGATCCAAAGTTGAACATGGAGCAGAAAGATGCCAGACAAATCCCATTGTTATGTGGTAAGATTTCTTTACTTTAACCTGACTGCAGAAATAAAATGAGTATTTTAAGAGACCTGGTACTGCAAAAAAAAAAAAAAAGGAGAATTTATGTAGGGCCTCAATTCTCATCTTTGGATTTTTTTTTTTTGTCACACTGGGGATTGTACCCAGGGACATTCTACCTCTGAGCTATACCCCCAGCTCTATTTTATTTTTTTATTTGGAAGTAGGGTGTCACTAACCTGTTCAGGGCTTCGCTAAGTTGCTGAGGTTAGTCACGAACCTACGATCCTCCTGTCTCAGCCTCCTAAGTACTGGAATTACAAATGTGTGACACCATACCTGGCTCAATTCTTATCTTCTAAAACATATTTTCCACTCACAGAACTGGTCCTATCCACCCACTTATCTTGAGAGTATAGTAATTAGGCCCAAACATGTAGGAACACAGATATGAATAAAATATTGATAATTATTTCTACTATAGGGACCAAGAATCCTTCTATGTATTAGTGAATAAACCAGTGACACTAAAGTCTACAAAAATCCTCAATGGTATTCCACCAAGACAGTGGCAGGACCAGAGTTCTCGACGGAGGGGTCAGGGATGGAGGCCAGTTGGAACTGGGGTGCACACTAGGGCCTTGACTGGATCCTGACTTCACTTAGCAAACAGTTTTCCCTTCCAGTGTATGTTTCTGATTAATAATAGCAAAGCTCTCTAAACATGCATTTGTTCACACTTGAGGCAAATGCTAATTGTCCTTGTCGAAGAATGTAATGATATTTAAGTTCAAGCGTCTTAGGTGTGCTAGAGGATAGTGTGTGTGTGTGTGTGTGTGTGTGTGTGTGTGTGTGTGTGTATGCGTGCATGTGTTTGAGAGTAGGGATATTCTAAAGCCATCCCACTCCACTCTTATCAAAGAAGTGGAGTTTCACAACATCTCCATGAACATTTTAAATCACTTCTGTTTTCGTGGTGCTGAGCCTTACAAATCCTAATGTTTCAAAAAAATAAAAATAAATTTCCAATTACATGTTTTCATCTCAAGAAGTTATTCCAAATCAAAGCTCCTGAACATATTTCCTATGCTAGCCCCTCAATTGTGAAGACCTGTTTTCCCAGCATGCAGTGTTTACACTGCATCCACTCTGATTACCCGCATCAGCCTGACAACCCCAGGGTCCTCGGCAGAGGAGAGGGCCTGACACTTCCTGGAGGAGCTGGTTTCTAGGGCACGATGGCTGCTTCTGCTTCTGTCCTCACCCACCTTCCTTGGCGGGCGAGACATTTCCAACAGCTCCAGAACCCACCTTTGCACACTCTTCCTAAGCACATCAGAAGGTGCAAACTCTATGACAGGTTTCTATGCCTAATTCACACCAGCAAGCAATCTGTCCAGTCAAGGGGGCTGATTTAATGGCAAGAACAATTTATTTCCCTCTGGGTAGGAAGAAACAGTTGGACTCTAATTCTTAAGAGCCTTTGTTCAGGAACATCTGGGTTGAAACTACTATAGTTAACAGATGATGCTGGCAGTAAAAAAATAAAAGGCCTTGTATAATGTCGTTGTCAAATTTGGTAGACCTCTACTTAATAATTATCAGGAAAGCAATCTAACTTGTTATTACAACAGTTTTATTGCAGATTGCAGGTTTAAGACCTTTTTGTGACGAGTGGCATTTTTTCTTGAAAAAATAAGTCATTTCTATTTGCCTATAATTATTTTTGCAGCCAGTGACAACTTCCTGCATGGGGCCATATTGGGGCATTTTATTTTAGAAACCAAGAATTAAATTTTTGCTAACTTATGGCTGATTTTATCCTGTTTATCACACCGTGAAGGCTTTCATTTTTTTTTTCTTGCACCTTACCTCTCCCCAAACCTCCCTCTTGATCCCACACCATTCCTATATTCATTGAAACATTATGGGCCAAGTAAAACCAGAACAATGACTATAAGGAATAGATGACTAATGTCTGTTCTGCTTTACCTGTCCCCCAAATTGGTGTTGAACGATACAAGTAAATTTTTAACCACAGGCAGTCAATTCTGGGTGGTCCTCCAAAGTCTTATTTGTAGGTGTATACCCCTTGTAACATGATCTTTAGAAGACCCCAAGGATAAATTGCTCTCTGTGTCTTAGAATTGTACTTGCATCTTGGCATAATGGGTGGAAGGCAAAAATTAGATTCCTAGAGCATATCGCTGCTACTGTTTCTTTCTACATCTTTCTTTTCCAGTCTGTCTGCTTCTAACAAATAAGATAAGCAAAGACGCATCTTGTTCAGGATCCTATACTCACTTCCTGTACTCTGCCTAGACTTTCCTAGTTTTCCACTTTGGTTTTTTTTGATCACTCCGGCAACTCGCGAGCTTCTGCTGCCCATCCATTCCTGCATTTATTTATTCAGCCTTCATTGAAACTTTCTCCTTGCACTTTGTAAAATGCAGGTAGGCAAAGCATTCCTCCTGTCCCAGAGGAGCTGGATCCAGAGGGGAGAGTGATAGGTCAGAAAGGATTACCACTCAGCTCTGCTTTGTGCTCGCCTCTCTCTGCTCTTCCCCACTGGACCCCATCAGACGCTATACTTATGCTATATCCTGAGCACATCCTGAGTACTTCCTGAGCACATCAGAAGGTGCCAACGCCATGACAGGTTTCCATGCCTTATTCACACCAGCAAGCAATCTTTCCAGTCAAGGGGGCTGACCCAGGACCCTGATGCTGGCCAATGGTCTCTGTCAGGATCAAAAAAGTGTTTTGAACACTCATAGGGGAACTATTGTTCTGCAATCAATCTAAATCATGGCTTATTATTCAATGTATTTTATCCAGAGGATACCTGATAGAGCAGTGATTAAAAACTTAGATGCCTGTAGGCAGCAGGAAGTTAGTAACAAAGAGGAAGGGTGAGGAGTTCTGTGACAATAGGGAGTAGAGGGGACTGTGGTGCACTAGAGAACACGTCTCCTCTATGGGGGTGAGTGCGTCATAGGTTCAGTCCCTTTTAGCCATATGGCCTGTAGTTTTGATAGGGCTGTATCTGATTTTTCAAGGAAAGCCTAAAAGCCAATTTTTATATAAAATCACCTGTTACTATTTCCAACTTTAAAAAAAACAACAACACTGTGATAAGCAGAATGTGTCTTCAAGTTGGGCTGTGCTACCTACCACTTCTCTTTGTCTGTTCTTATGAGAAACATCTGTAAAGCACACTGCATCACTGAGACTTGATTTCTACTTTGGGCTTCATTACCATTCTTTTTTTTTCCTTCTTTTTGTGCTGGGTATTGAACCTAGAGCTTCTTGTATGCTAAGCAAGTGCTCTACTACTGAGCTATGTCCCTGGTCCCAATTTTGGCTTTTTTTTTTATGTAAAATTCATTTGACTTTCAGCCAGTTGCTATGCCCTCTTTGGACTGCAGCTCGTCTTCAGAATAAGAAGGACAGGACCAGCCAATTTGAAAGGCCCAAGTTTGAAAATCTATAGTGTAGTCCCATATGCATACATTCATTCAGTTTGTATCATTCTCCTTTGGTCAATGAGCAACAGCTTGTTTTGGTTCAAAGGACTTCTTAAAATGAGACTTATATAAGGCAATGTAGGCATGAATTTGAAAGTTAGAAAATTGTGAATTTAAAACTGGAAGAGGACTCAGAGATCTGCTGGTCTTGCCTCTATAAGGTTAAATTATGTGTACGCGACCCATAGATTTTATTGACTTTCCTGCGATTGGAAGTTCCTTTCTTTTTAATGCAGTTGGCAAATGACATTGTAGTAACTAGAAAAAAGAATTTGCCATTCCTATGAACAGTCCTTCCCTTCTCACCAGTAGGATTAGGTTCATGAAAGCAAAAAGCACTTAAGATCTTTGATCCTGTGAACTACCAGAATCCCAAATTGGAACAGTAGTTGCTCATAGGATATCAACAAATTAGCCTTTGCATGACCCATGCCTTAAGATCAGTTTTCTCCTTGATTTTTTTTTTTTTGGGCATTGAACTGCTGTTTACATTAGATAGTGGTTACTTAATCTGGTAATTTGGTTCAATAAACATTGCATAATCTATCTGATTTTTTAAAACAATTTAAGCTCCAGAAGTAACAGCCCCATAAAGAGTGCATGGTAGTAGAGCTCTATGGGACATAAATTAAGAAGGGCATTTTTCCCTGCTGTAGTTGGACATGTGTGCTGGTGTCTCAGAGAGCTGCATAATCAGCACAAAGCCCAAGTCATTAGAGTCTGCTGGCAGGAAGCAGAAAACCTGCAAATCACCGAGAGCACCCAGATTTGCCTGGATGGAAGTGGTCCTTTGAAACCTGAGTGTCTGTCGAAGTCAGTGCTGGGGAGCCATGACCTCACATGGAGGAACGAGAAGTAGGTCTCAGTCCTTCTGGAAAGCATGAGGCCTTCACCAGCCCTTCCTTTCGAGCAACACATCCCCATGTCCAGACTATCTGATTACATTGCTTCTCCATTTAAAGCCAACTAAAGGCCTCCCATTTGCTTAGAATAAGCTGTAGATTCCTTGCTGTGGCAAGCAAAGTCCTCATGACCTTGCTCCCACCTTGCTCTCTGAGCTACTCACTCATCATTCTAGATGTGGCTCCCTTGGTCCCATCCTTGCTGTTATTGCTAGTTCTCAAACACCCAGAGCTCTTAATTTCTGAGGGCCTTTGCCTTTACACTAGCACACCTATAATTCCAGTACGTGGGAGGCTGAGACAAGAGGATCCCAGGTTCGAGGCCAACCTCAGCAAATTAGTAAGACCCTCAGCAACTTTGCAAGATCTTGTTTCAAAATTTAAAAAGGGAGTGGGGCTGAGTGTGTAGCTCAGAGGTAGAATGCCCCTGGGTTCAATCCCTCGTACCAAAAAAAAAGCAAGCAAGCTCTTTTCTCATATCCTGCTCCTCATGTTCCAGTGCTCTCTGCATCCTCAGAGAGGATGGTCCTCCTGCACCATCACAGTTGACATATATTTTTCCCCAGTTACTCTTAATCCACTTAGGTTGTTTTCTTTTCTGCCTAGCACTTGCCACCTGGAAATTTATGATCTATTCACTTGTATCTTTACATATTGCCTCTCTCTCCCAGTGCAATAGAGGTTTCACTGGAGATGAAGATGGTGTCTGTCTTGACAGGTATTAGCTAGAGACATGATACCTAACCATTGGGCAAGTTACATAGGTTTCTGCACCTTAGTTTACCACTTGTAAAATAGAGATATCAATAGAAGTCTGAATAACTGGCGTAATCTCTCCCTCTTAGGGATATTGTAAAGAATAAATGAGCTCACCTAGGAGGACCCAACCCTTTCACCCAGCACCTCATCCCCCTTGTAATGTTGGAACTAATCATGCTCTTGTAGAAACTTATATAATCTATATATAATTCATTTTTTGTTTATGTGAGCTTTTATTTCTATGAGTGTCTAAATATATTTTCCATCTAATTCTATCATGTTATTTACATGTCTGTATCTTTTTATATGATATTATTGGTTGGTCTTACCTCTTGAAAGTCATTTTGAATGCCTAATACCATATTGCACCACACTTTAACCATTGCCTTATTATTGGACACTTAGGATGCTTTTGATTTTCCTACTCTGTATAAATAACATTACCCTGAACATCTTTCTGTATATCTATTTTACAGAACCTCTTATTATTTTCTAGTGGGAATCATTTGTTCATTGAGCTTCTTTGTTTCGGTGGGTCCATTCACTATGCCCTGCGGAGAATTCTAAACAAGTCCAAAACTCCCTAAAGCTGCTCTGGTCAGAGAGGAAAAGCTTGGGGACATGAAAAAATAGCAAGCAACCAGTGCCAGTGTGAAACAGGCTAAATGCTAAATGATGGGCTTCTGGGCCAGGTGCTGGGGGAGTCCTGAGAATAAAAACTCAAAGGGTAGGAGTAGCTGGAGAAGACCCACCTCTTGGAAGATTAGATGCGACTGGCTAGGGGGATAGTTGGGAGGAGAAGAGAAGGCATTCAGTGGGGAGGGAGAGCAGGCCTGAAGGCAGGGAGGCAGGAACAGGGCAGCCTCAATGCATGGGAGACAGCTTGGAGAGAGCCAGGAGTGGCAAAGCCATCGTCATGTGCTGGGCACTTACACAGAGACTAAGTATTATTACCATCATTCCAAGCACACAGGGGTCTGCTCAGAACAACAATATGAGCCATTTGTACAAAAGACCGAAATGCAATCCAAATCACAGGTCCAGCTGCTCCAAATCTCTCCCTCCCCCTGTAGTTAACATTTTACTACCCCACCGAGTAACTAATGAATCTGGCCCGGTGTAAATCCCCAGGCACAAATATCTGCTTGGGGCCTGTGTCTAGACATCCAGACCTGAGTGCAATTTGCACTTTGAACATCCAGCACCTTATCATTGCGAGAAGTCGGTTTCATGGGGAACATGGGGAGGTGTTGCTTTGCCCCCTCCCTTTGGTGCCTGGACAGGGAACGGGGATCCCCTTGGATAAGGACTGCTTTAGGAGATTGAAAGGTCACAATGGTGTTGGTTATGTGACTCTCTGCTCGTCTAGAAGCACTGATTGCACGGCTTCTCCATCTCATTGCAGGCTGTGTTTTGTGAAGCTCAAGCTCCTAATGATAGCCATTGAGTACAAGTCTGCCAACCGAGAGAGCCGGTAAGTTGGCTGCCACCCAGCAGCCCGTTGACTTTTATGGTGTGAGAGTGCATTCTTGGAACGTTCGGTCCACTTCCTCTTTCTTGCGCATTATTTATTTGCTTGGAATCGGCTGCAACACCTCTCTGACCCTTGGGTACATCTTGCTGTAGCTTCTACCTCAGACCAGACTGGCATCCCAAGCCCCACTGGACATCCAGAGAAGATTTCCCCAGAGAGAGGGATAAGCCATTCAAGTACCTCTACCTGATCATGCCAACCTGAGCTTTTCACCCCGACGTCCAAAACCAGGGACAGACCCTGTCTTTAAACCCCTTTTCACTGCTGTGAGCAAAAAGCAGTTGGACTCTGGTGTCCTTTACAGCAGGCCTGGGGTAGGACCATGATGGGAGACACCAGCTCTCTTGATAGCCAAATTACAAGTAGACTATTGTGGACCATATGTGCTTCTCCCTATGCAGCCGAAATCCAGGTGGCAGAATATCAGCTTCATGTAAATTAGCCAGGACAGCAGAGCTCCGAGGCAGGAGCTCTCTTTATTTATTTATTTTGCACTTAATTATGTGAAAATCAGACTGATGAGGGATGGGGTCTGGTTGACATAGATAACGTTCCAGTCAATATATGGGTTCACTGCTGAAAGACGACAACAACATGTTAACAAAGAATTTTGTTGATGGGGTACTGTGTGCATAACAGATCAAACACAGAGATGATTTTTGCTCCCCAATTCTTCTCGATAGTTTCAGAGGAAAGAGAGCTGGTTGAGAGAGGTTCCAGCTTTTGTTCTCTGAAATGATATATTCAGAGTCTGTTCCTATAGTAAATCACTTGTTCCTGAGTGTAGAGTACAGAGTCGCTCCGACACAGGCCTTCATAACTGAACAGAGTGCAGGGCAAGAGTAGGAGGTTCCGGCTATCATATTTAAGGAGTTTTTATTATCTGGATGAATGACCCAATAAAATCAGACTTCCAAATGTAGTCTGTGTCTATGACGAAAATAAAACCACGAGACGCTGGATTGTAAGCAAGTCAATCCAGCGTCTTCTCTTACCTTAACCACCAGATCAGATTGCTTGTGAGGCCAATCTGATCCAATGCTGAGCTATTTTGAAAAGCCAAATCAACCAAAAGGAAGTTGAAATGGTAGATTTGGTAGCCATGTGTAGAATATAGTTGTAGCAGTTAACAAATATGTACACAGGCGTACATTTTTCTTCTCTGTGTTGGCAAAGTGAAAAATATCATTTGCAAAAAGCTGAGAGTGTCCTCGCTATTTGTTGGTCAGCAGATAAGGTGGAATTTTCTGGGATTACTGCTTGCATGAGTTGTTGCTGATCCTGACCTATACCTGTAGGGGGGACCTTTGTATCCTGGGTTTCTGCAAATGATGTTCTTTGAGTTGCCAAAGTCAGTAAATCTTTGTGTAACTCTGTGTTCTCTCTTAATCACTTTTGTGCATTTCTCAAAAAAAAAAGTGTCATGATGATGCTAAAGAGTAATTTTCAACCATTCTGGGATAACTTCAAGGCAGGAGGCTGAACCATGAACCTTGACCTGTGGTCTCCAACTTGCCGCCTTTTGGTCACAGGGAAAGAGAGGGAAAGCAGTTCATGGTTCATTATGAATACACTGTCACCATTCTAAGGAAGCAAACTCAGCGATCTCCCTGAAGACAAAAATCTTTTCTTTGATGGGCCCGCTAATTGATTCACAAATTTGAGATGTTTTCAACAAAGCCATATTTATAGATAAGTTTCCAGATTTTTTCCCCCAATAAAGGGCAAAAAGAACTTGTTTTACTTTGTTTTGGCTTTCCGTGTGCAGTTGCCAGCTTTAATCCTCAAATGTGGCTTGGTCTCCATGTGGAAGCACATTGGTTATTGCGGAAAAGGTGTGTTTGAGGGAATGTGGATCATGCCCCTGAAAAACCCAGGACTTACCCAACATAATATCCATGTTAAAAATAAAGTTTTTTAATCCTTGCAGAGAAAGCAATTTTAATTTTTTTCTCTATTTAGAAAGTTCCTATTTTGTTTCCTCTCACATTTTGCAACTGACCAGGTGTTCAGGTTCAGAGAAGCCTGCCTTTCGTTCCCACCTTCTTGGCCTTCAACCTGTGTTTAATGACCTCCTCTGTTGTTAGTTTCACCCCATGATACTGTTTTCATGCTTTGCTGAAAAACCCTTGTTTTCACATGCATCCTTGAAATGATTTGAAACAAAGGTTTTATTCCTTCTTTCCTTCTGGTGTCAGTCAATTTATTATCAAATTGTTTGATTTTAAATTCTTTTCTTGTCGTTTTGCAGAAGCCGAAAGCGGTATGCACTCTTCGTTAACTTTCCTTCCAACCTCCACCCTCTGTCTCCACTCCTAACCACAGGACTAACCATTTGCCAAGAACTCAAGAAGAGAGAGATTATATATATATATATATATATATATATGTTATATATAATCTCATTCCCTTGTCTAGTGTATATATATATATATATATATATATATATATATATAGTGTTTATATATATATACCCCTGTCCAACTAGAGTACATAAAAATGGAAAGTAGCCTATTGCTATCCTTGTTTGATTTGTTGATTCTCTTGGATGACGCACTAACTTCTTTGCAGGAAACCTAAAAAAAAGGAAAGGCATAATCCTGTTTTCCGTCATGGCACCAATGATGGGAACAAATGCTATTAAAGTTGAAAAGGAGGACGCTTCTCTCCAGCCCTTTGTGTCTGTTTCTGTATTGTCCTGATGTGTCTTGGTGTCCACCAGATGCAGGTGCCATTTTGTCTGCATCCCACACATTCCCAGTGACCTTCTTCCTGTGTTGCCTCCACTTTGTACAGCAGAGTTTCTGTCCTTTATCCACAAAACACAGACCAAGCCCTTACACTTCTATTTTTCCGTATGCTTGTTTTGATGCTCTTATTTTGAGTATTTAATTCCTTGGGCAGTGCTCAGTAAAGACTAATAACGCTGCTCCTAAATTGCCAGAGTATCACACTTGATTTATCAGATGAGTACTATTTATTGGGTCAAACTCATGGCTTTCTTTTTCCCTCTGGTGTGTTTGGGCATATTTCTTAATATAAAGTATCTCAGCTTTCACCCTGTGACTTCACCCTGTTTTGTTGCTGTTTTATGTTGCATGAAGCATGACTAAGTCATCATCAATGACATTTAAAAAAAAAACCTTTTGGATAAAATTTCCAGCATAGTTTTTCAATAATGTGTTCTCTAAAACGGTATTGTTGAAAACAGATTATTGAGATACCTATTTGTTCATCTTTCCAAGAGTGGCTTTTCTCTGTGGTTGTAATCACTGTCACGTAATTGTGTGTGTGTGCGTACATGCGCGCGCGTGCGCGCGCGCGCGCGTGTGTGTGTGTGTGTGTGTGTGTGTTTGTCTGGAACTCTTTCCAAAGTCAGATCTTCTGTAATTTTTTGAGTAGATGTGTATAAGTAGAGGTGGCTTCCTGTCAGTTTGGCATTATTGATATGATCCAACTGCGAGAAGTTACTGCAACACTTTGCATCTTCGAAGGCCCACGGTGGTTGCATCTCTGCTGGGGGCTTTTGGCGTTTGAGTCTTTTTATCTTGTGGTGAAGGCATGTTGTGACATAGGCATGACTTGACCCAACGTGTACCAGAAAGTGACATGGCTTGCTCCCAGACCAAAGATCTGGCGTTATCCTTCAGATCTGCTCTATCTTCGCTTTCCCATGTGGCTAATATTTTCCAGATGTGCAAAATATCTTTTAATATTCAATTTCTAAAATTATTGACATGGACTCAGATTAATCCAGTCCTTGCCTGTATCACTGGTGGGACACAGTGGTGGTCATTTGAGTCTGACCGACTGGGAGCAACCTTTACTATGCTGTCTCTATGTAAGTGAACTGGGCTTAAGTATATTGAAGCATGGAATACCTAAATGTGGCCCCTACACATACTCTAAAGTAAAAGTGTGCATGTTTAGTTGTGTGGGACTCCAGAAGCACATATTTTAAAGCCCAGAAGAAATGAAAAGTTCCAGAAAGGTGA
Organism: Glis glis; assembly: GCA_004027185.1. NCBI lineage: Eukaryota > Metazoa > Chordata > Mammalia > Rodentia > Gliridae > Glis > Glis glis. The sequence goes on along the minus strand of PVJS01003890.1, from coordinate 26,429 downwards.
CAAGATAGGAGTTTTAGGGTTTCTCTGAGCTGTTCCCTAACACAGCCCACAAACTACAGAGCAGTTGTGCTCTCTAAGAGGGGACACAATTGGTTCAAACAAAGTCCCAACTGATAGTCGTTGCATATGAACTTGTGCGATCAGAGAGGCCTCTTCCCAGTCGCATAATTTATCTGGGCATAGCAGGAACTGAAGTCCTAGAAGGTTCTTATTTTCTTCATTTAGTTAATTAAGTCCCCTTAGCTTGCTAGACACAACTATAATCATCATGTTGTCGAGTATAAACTATATTCTCATATGAGTCATGATATTTTCTTAATTGCTTGGGGAATGGTACTTGACACCTACCAAAAATGGAGGGGAGAGGAGAGAGATACACACTGATCATATTTGTCCATAATGGATAAAAGTTTCCTTGAAAACAATATCCATTTCAGCTCAAAAACCAATCATTGGTCATCTCCCCAAACAACAAATAGGTAAGGTTTATGATGATTGAAAACGGGATCACTGTATGTTTCCTAGTTGTTGCACATAAGTGTTGGAGAAAAGGAAAAAAAAATCATTTCTCCTGTACCAAGTCCTGGTCCTCCACTCTGACCAGAGTTCAGCAAGAGACCAGCAGAATGTGATGCATCCTGATACCCTTCAAAGGGCCCTGATTCGGACATTTCCCTGTTGGATTGAGCCCTGCCACCTCATCCCCTGGGGATGTGGGCACGTGGGTATGATTAGGAATACACATTTCAGTTCTAAGTCAATTGTGCGTTCAGTATTGAAGTCTATTGCCACAACTCCTCAAGTGACTTGCTCTTTATGTATTTGCATATTTACATGTTTATACTAAATGCCTCTGGAAGATTGTGAGCTCAGTGGCCGGTCTACTAGTCAACTCCTTGGATCAACCTGACTGATGAGAATTACAGTCTGGTTTTTGAAAGAATGAGGCCACTACTACCTTTCTCTTTTTTAGAAAACTGAGGCCAATGACCTGTTTTTCATTCATTCAACAAGAGTTGTGAAGTTCCTATCTCATGCAGGGCTCTAAACCTGCTACTGTGAGGAACTCAAAAGTAAATAGAATGTGGCCATGTTTTTCACCCCTCTATTCAACTATGGGTTCCTTGCAGAATATGGTGGGTGAGTAGATAGAGAATAAGTCTAGATATGGAACTAGACTGAGAGCAAAAGAAAATGTCCTTGGAGAAGGGACAGCAGCAGCCCTTTCTGCCAGCGATCACTGGGTGTTTTCAGTTGAAATCAGCAAGGTCATGGAATAAAAGAGGATAATTTATATGTTCCTTGAAATGAGGGAACATCCACCCCTGCCAAGAAGATGTCCTTATTGGAATTCTGCTAATGGATATATGGGCTTTTTTTCTTAGAGATTTTCTTGATTCTTCACATGACACATCTTGAAGTTTATCTCTGATAAGCTAATGAATTAGCCAGAGTTGGAGCCAAAGTTGATTTAAAGTGGTGCACAGGGAGGGGGACTCTTGGCAAGCCTAAGAACAAAACAAACTCAGCACTGAATATTCTCCTAAAGAGATCAGAGAACTTTGGGGGGAAAATTATGTATTCCCATTAGGAGGTCAATAACAAATTCTAAGGGTAGTAGGCATTTTGCAGGAAAAATAATAAAAAGCTATTTCCAGCTAAAATACTTTACCTTTTTATATTTTTTAAGAAGAGGAGGGTTAATACTTATTTGAACTTTTAGACTTGGAATGTGGATAGAAGACTTAACATCTGAAATATCTAAAACAGTGAGGTATTTCCTCAAAGAGTCTTTGAAATTCAGTATTCTTATATAGGGAATGTTTATATATATGTCATGGGCCCTGGTGTCTTCACCTTAAATATATGAGCTGAATTCAGCACAGTGAGCATCATTATGCAGCTAGATTTCTTCCTTCCTTCCTTCCTTCCTTCCTTCCTTCCTTCCTTCCTTCCTTCCCTCTCTCCCTCCCTCCGCCCCCCTCCCTCCCTTCCTTCCTTCCTTCCTTCCTTCCTTCCTTCCTTCCTTCCTTCCTTCCTTCCTTCCTTCCAGAACCAGGATCATTCCTTCAAATTCCACCCAAATATCTGCTGCCTCACAATTCACAAGGAGATGATTGAGACCCTCTCACCCCACAGGGAACAGGAGGGATCCTGGGATCCCACACTCTGTGAAGTCACTGAAGATGCTTTCTGTTCCTTATATGCCAGCCATAAGACTTAGGGGACAGGAGCTGCTCCACATGTAGCCAAAAGTCAGTCTGAATGAGCCCATCTCCAGATGTTGTACGGGGACAAAATGCTTTGGGTGCCACAGTCAGGAAAAGGGTTTCCATGCCAACAGGGCATCTTCTATGTAGTTTATTAGCATCAAGGATAAAAAGGAAAGCAGAGTTGTGGTGTTGTGAGAGTTTATTTTCATTTAGTTTTATAACCTCCTTGCTTATTATTAATAACAATCATAGCCGGGCGTGGTGGCACACGCTTGTAATCCCTGTACTTGAGAGGCTGAGACAGGAGGATCACAGATTTGTGACTAGCCTCAGCATCTTAGTGAGGCCCTCTACAACTTAGTGAGACCCTGTTTCAAAATAAAAAATAAAATAGGGCTCGGGGAGTAGCTCAGAGATAGAACACTCCTGGGTTCAACCCCAGCAACACACACACACACACACACACACACACACACACACACACACACACCAATCATGGATTAAGGACATACTATGTCATTTAACACATGATATATACCTTGATCCTCCCAGAGACATTATAAACTAGAGATTTTTTACCCTATTTTACAGAGGAGGAGTGTGAGGCTTAGCTGTATGCGCATGCCCAAAGCTAGGATCCAGACTAGTGAGGCCTGATGTGTGAGCCTGAATGCTTAACCAACAACAGCAATTTATGCTATTATGCATGTACACTATGCCACAATGAAACCCACTATTCTATAAAATCATTATCCGCCAATAAAAAACAACAACATTGGTGGTGAACCCGAGATTTGAACACCAAACGTGCTCTACATCAGAGCCCCAAATCATTTCTTTCCATTATACTAACTTGACTAAAAGAAGCTTGAAGGCTGTAATAAATTATCTTAACCTGCACTTTCTAGAATGCCAGTCCCCAATTTTTATCACGGGCCAATTCTTGTTCATTGTAAATAAAGAACAGGAGAAATGAAACAAAACTTCTCATTGATTGGAACCTTACTATCACTGCATTTCACAGTGACACAGTGGCTCTCCATCACTGTGGTATAATTGATGAGACACACCATGTAGAAAGAGGAAACCAGGGTCCGAGTGGGCCTCGTTTTGTACATATATGTCACCAAGATGATGTGTGTCAAATTTTTAATTCCATTGTTCAAGTCATGATAGGATATTTCCTCACTCAAAAGTTTTTCTTTGAGCCGGGCGTGGTGGCGCACGCTTGTAATCCCAGTTTCAAAATAAAGTATAAAAAAAAATAGGGCCAGGGGTGTAGTGCGGAGGTAGAATGCCCCTGGGTTCAATCCCCGGTACCAAAAAAAAAAAGTTTTTCTTCCATTTTTATGCAAATTACATATCAAAATAAATAAAGCCTTTTCCAACTTAAGGAACTAGCTCTTTTAGGATCCCAAAGTGTATGGAATGGTTTAAGGATGTCCTTATGCATTATTATGTGGTGGACAGTTCTTTACCCTGTAACTTCATCTCATTATGGGCAGAATATTTTGTTAAGAAGTCCTGTGTTCCATGCCATGGGACTAGCTAAAGAAACTCTGTTGACTATCGAAAATGAAATATACTCGTGTTTTTACGAGAATAAAATAATAAAAGTAAAAATACTCAACATACATTATCTCACCTAATGCTCTGAAGGAAGACTTTTATTTTCATTAACCTCCTCTTGTAGGGGAGAAAACTGAATACTAGGGCTTGGTAACTTCCCCAAGCTCAGTCAGCTACTTAGCAGTAGTGCTGGGATTTGGACCCAATTTCTGATTGCAGAGTTAGAGCATATAAGAGCTGCCTGTAGGAAGAGAGGTAAGAAAATATGTATAATTCAGAATTTGGCCTTTCTAAAATTTATATTTAGCTGATTTGAAAAAGAAATCCATCTAAACTGTTAAGCCCTGACCCTTTCCCCTCAGGATCACGCCAAATCAGAGAACTGGTGATACTGGCGGTGAGAGAGTCGGTGGAGGGGTAATTAGGAGATGCCTGCATAAGGCTGCTGCCCGTTGCAAGCTGTGCTATTAGTGTGGACTGCTGCCTTCTGATTTGGAAGGAATCTCATTGCTGCCTGTGGTTCTGGGGCAGAGCAGTCAAATCTTCACAGACTCTTGCTATTATTTAGTGTTAATAACAGTGATGACACAGGCTCCATTTCCTTCTGGCAGGTCTTGTTATAGGTAGTGGTGGATGTTCTTGTAACCACAAACAATTCTTTTTGTAGTAATGATCTGCTCAGCATTCTCCCAACAGAACAAAAGTTCACCTGGGTCCTTCCTGTATTGCTACAGGCATATCACTCTGTTGGCCACAGCACTCTCCTGGAATGGTTTTACCAGCAGAAAAAGATTACATGTTAATTACCATCCTCAATTTTGATTGTTTTGAGCAGCTGAGGACTTCCTTTAGACTGATTCCAAATATCTATTACCTTCATCACCAGCTTTTCAGATCAAAGAATACTTCAATGTTGTCCATTGCTTCATTTAGAGTCCCTAAATTCAGCTCCCAGTTAGCCCAAAGCCTCATCCCAGTCTTTGGGTAGAACACTCCTATATTGCGCTTTTGATCTGTAGAAAATTAAACTTGTTTCATTCATTTATTAGATTAGGATACATTTATCTGTATTGTCAGTCCAAACACAACATGGTCAGCTAGTCTATTTATACGACTTTGAAACAGGACAGTGTGTATTTAGGTTCATACTTCCCTGTAGGCAAGGTTTTTTTAGGGGTAATTTTCATTTGTTTTCTAACTACAGTTTGCTCCAATTAGGAGATGCTAGACATCTTATTCAAACAACCCATGCATTTTTACAAACAGCAGGTTGGGATAAGTATATCCAACTGCTGACATTTTTCTTTCTCATTGTTTGGGTAGATCCAATTCTTCCTACATAGGTGTACATGAAATCTACTTCCATGTTCGCATCAATGTTACAATGACGTTCAATTTGCTTCTGCACTGATTATAGGTGTCTTGTACCATTCCCCAAAGTAATATGTGGTATGTATATATGTATGTTTCTGTATACATATAGGAGTCCCATTAATGCTCTGTCATCGAATGGAAAATTAGTGTAGCAAGAGCTTCATTAGACCAATAATGTTTCAACATTGAGTATTGATAGCATTCAAAAAGGATATGTTACAAGGAACTTTGTTCCAAGTCAGATGCCCATGGTGGCAGCTAGACATCCCATTACGTGAACCTAGGCCACAAACCAAGATTTGCCTTGATTTCCTCTATTGGGAGTGTGCCACTGAGATTTAGCCAGTAGAGCTTAATGGTGGCATTATCTAATCAATTGTGTGGGCCAGTGACTATCAAACTCTAGAGAAAACCTTCGGGGAAAGCATTAGGCTAGTGGGTCCCCTATAGAAACAATAGTATGGTGTTGCCTTCAAGGTTTTATCCAGAACATGACCTCACACATGTGTCTTCTCTGTTTGTTTTTGTTCACTGAGCAGTATATTAATTAATCCTGGAAACCATCTTAAGATCCAAGAAGGTACTTTAGGATTTTTCATCGCAAGTGATGCCAAAGAAGTTAAAAGGTAAGAGTTTCTCTTCTTTTCTTTCTTTTTTTTTTTTTTTTTGCGGTACCAGGGATTGAACCCAGGGGCATTCTACCTCCGAGCTACACCCCCAACCCTATTTTTTATTTGTTTATTTTGAAACAGGGTCTCACTAAGTTGCGGAGGGCCTTACTAAGTAGCTGAGGCTGGCCGCGAACCCGGATCCTCCGGTCTCAGCCTCCCAAGTACTGGGATTACAAGCGTGCACCACCACGCCTGGCTGAGTTTATTTTCACCTGCCTTCCTTTCTGCCCCAGTCATAGACATCCTGATCTACTGAGATGGACATGTTTCCATATGGATAGGGTCATAACCATAAAACTTCTTAAACATATCTATGAGGATCAAATGGTGTAAATGTTTAAGAAAAAGAAGTTCCTATCCCTGAATTCAAATAATAAAATTTTAGAACAAGGAAGCCTAGTTACATTCTTTGTCATCTTATGAGGGAGTATACTGAGGCCCAGAGAGCTCCAGGTCATCCCAGTTCTTGCAGACCCAGAACAACATAGCAAGACAACAGACTTCTTGTCTAGTGCTCTTCACTTACTATTATCAAATAGTAGCAAATTTCCTCAAGAATTATCAGTTTTTTTCTCTTAAGTGCCAAGTGAAATTTAAAAAAAAATTTGGATTATTTTCCAATGAAACGTCAAGCTGGCTTATTTGCAGCCTTCTAGGTATGTGACTAAAGTTGTCAGCTTCCATGGTGAAGCCTCTGTAAGTACAGCCCAGGGTTTCACTGGCCTTGATGTTTCGCAGCATATTTATTCATGTCCTCAAACCTGTTTAAGGAGCTTAGGGAATCACAGGGCTTTTGTACAACCACATGAAATATTGTTAGATTTGATTCTACCCTATCAACTTGAAAAGAATTGGCTAGCAGAAAATGTGATACCAATGGCCAGGCAGGTCACTCATCTCAACGATAATGTTACCTTACATTGCTTAAGTAAATGATTAATTGCGGAGGTTTGTAATTACCCACAGCAGCCTGTTGTGTTCATTTATTGAGTTTCTACTCAAAGCCAGCCCTGTGCTGTGTGTAAGGCCTTCTCTATTGCTGCTCTTCCAAACAGCCCTGGAAGGTAAGTCTTGTTAAAGGCTCAGGGCTTTGGTCTCCTCGTCTGTAAAAAGGAGATCAGTGATATATATCCAAGGCCACGCAGCACATAAGCAAGTGGCAGAGCCCAGATGGGAATGAGTCTTTCCTTTTCTTTCTTTTCTTTCTTTTTTTTTTTTGCAGTACCGGGGATTGAACACAGGGGCGTTCTACCTCCGTGCTATGCCCCCGGCCCTATTTTCTATGCTTTATTTTGAAACCGGGTCTCACAAAGCTGCGGAGGGCCTCACTAAGTAGAGAGAGAGAGAGAGAGAGAGAGAGAGAGAGAGAAAGACAGGGAGAGAGAGAGAGAGAGAGAGAGCTGAGGCTGGCTGCGAACCTGGATCCTCCGGTCTCCGCCTCCCAAAGTACTGGGATTATAAGCGTGCGCCACCACGCCCGGCCAGAGTCTTTCCTTTTCTAAAACCCAGTTCTCTTTGTGAAATGTGAAAATGCCTACGTTCCCTTATTGAGGGCTCACTGTGCACCAGCACTGTTCTGGGTACTGACCAGGTTCTCTTTATTAATGGATGTACCCAATCCTCCCACCGCCTTCTGAGTTAGGTGGCAGCATTACTATCTCCCACTTTATATTTGAGTTAACTGAGGCACAGATTGGTTAATCCCCTTGCCCAAAGTCACACTGCTAGTGAGTAATAAAACCGGGATTTAAACCCAGGACATCAGGTTCCCAGGCCTTTACTCTTAATTATGTGCCAGAGGTGAGGGAGGCTGACATGTTGAGCTCAGAACCATGATATTTGACAACCTATGCTTAAGATTTTCTGTTATTCCGCCCACTCTAGCAAACGACTCACACTAGTTACAAAAGCTTTCAAGAAAAAGAATATATGGGGTGGAAGAGCATAAAAAATGTTTTAAAACTGAGTTTTCTAATAGCTTAAATTTCCTTCTATAAATTGGAAAAAGATTGCATTAGCTGGAGAGAGGAATGCCTCCCTACCCAGTTCATGGAACCTCCCTGTTCTTCAGAGGTATCCTGAGAAGGAAGTTTACATGAGAAGGGAAAGTGGGGTGAATGGGGGTGGCCCCGCTGGAAGAGAAGGCTTGTTCTCATCCCGTTGCGGGACACATGAGCTGGAAGCAGCGCCTCAGCGCTGAGCACAGGAGGCCGGGAGCGCGGCAGTGCAGTACATCACGCGCACCTCCCAGACAGCAAATAGAACGTGATGCTCCCATTTGTGTAATTCTATTTCCTATTGCATCTCTCACTAATGAATGTCACAAATACCAGGCAGTCCAAAAAAACAAATTACCTCCTATATTAGGGAGTGCAATATGTCTCATTTCAGTGCTTTATGGTATTCACAAATACATGCTGACACAATCAGCTACAACCCCAGCCTGTAATTTTCCATGGTGTGTGATGTGTCAGAGCAAATGCTGTCAGTTAGGGGATTTCAAATAGATGAAGACTGCAGAAAACCACAGAAAGGACATTGGAGATTTGAATGAAACTAAACAAGTTTTGTAAAAATGGAAAAGTAGATTATGATGATCTAGTATTGAGTTTGCACCCTCTGCTGCAAAAAAAAAAAAAGCACAACAAAAGAAACTAATGAGTTCTAGCTCACAGAAACTTTCAAATACAGTGCTTTAAAAAAGAGGAACAAAACCATTCAATTCCAATCTTCAAGATGGTCAATTTGGGATGGGTGTCTGGGCACTCATCTTTTACTTCTTGACCCTAAATATTTTCCTTTTTAAAATATTTTCCTTTTTAAATGACTTTGGAACATAGTCAGGTGGCTCCTTGACTCTATTTGGCTTGCACGTACGATTTTTGTTTGAGTCACGATTTTAAAAAATAAATTGGCTGTCAAGGTAAGAAAAGGCATCTGCTTTTACAAATCCTTGTTATTGGTTTCTCCTGAGAAATTGGCAGACCCAATACCGGCACACATTCTCATACTCATTCATCAAATATCTATACTCCAGTTAACATTTAGGAGGTACTGTGCTGGGTACCAGGGAAACAGTTGTGAACAACAGAGAGAAGTCCCTGCTTTTATGAGGCTCACGTTCTGGGGAAGGGAGAGTCACAGGTTTTTAAAATTCATGGAGAATGAATGGATGCAGCTGAATCACCAATTTAGGTTGGGTGTCGGTGAGGGCTGCTCTGAAAGGGTGGAATTCGAGCAGAGAGAGAAATAAAGAATCTCTCATAACAGATCAGACAGGAAGAAGAGATTTGGTGGGAAGAAGATCATATGTTCAGAGAATCCAAAACGGAAACCTTGGCTGGGGAGTAGGTGAGGGAAGAGTGGTGTGAGATGTGATGAGAGAGAAAGGCAGGGGCTGGTTCCTCCAACACTTTACAAAGAGGATGGATTTGTTATAACCAGTCATTGATGGTTTTAAGCTGGGGGCAGTGTCGTCAGCACTGTGGAGTATGGGCTGTAATGGAGGTGACAGACTCAGGGACTACTGCATAGCTTAGGTGAGAGATGGTGGCCGCTTGGGCTGACTGGTGCATAGAGGTGGTGCGCAGAGTCCCATCGGACTACATTTGGAGAATCTACAGGGTGCACTGATGAACTGGATTGAAGGGAGGTGAAACATAAAATCAAGGCTGATGCCTAAATTAGGGGTGTGAGCATTGGGTGGGCGATGGCTCCATCTTCCTGAGATGGGGAAAACTGGAGGAGGGTGGAGTTTGGGGTGGTAGGAAGTGAAGCCTTCCATATGGGCTGTGGTAAGTAGGAGATACATACTAATGCACATGGCGTTATTGTAGAGGAAGGTGAATCCAAGAATCCAGAGTTCTGGAAAAAGGTGAGGGTATGCAATGTAAATATGGTGCTGGCTCAATGAACAATCTGACAAGAAACAGATGGCATACTTAAATGGGAGAAAGGAGGAGAGTTTTATGAAGGGACTATATAAAGTTGTGGGTGGCAAGTTAAGGAGAACCAACAAGAGGTGGCAAGGCACCCTAGAACAAGCCACAGAAAAGAGCCAGCCACCTTCAGCCCTAGAACTATAGGGACAGGTGAAGAAGGACTCTCGCGCGCAGCTCGGGGGAGAGGGTGTAGTGTAGGAGTGGCTGCCCAGTGGGCTTTCTCCTTCGTTAGAGAAACATTGCCATTACTATTCTATGACCTGGCAGGGAGGGAACTCATCTCTTCCCACCCTTCAATCTCCTGTTGGCTCTTGCCTTTGGCATAACACAGCAGGAAACCAGAGGACAAGGGGGCCCTGAAGGCCAACCTTGCAGGACACAGAGCCAGGCTTCTCGGTGATGTGAGGTGAGGTCACCAGCCAATGGCTGCTGACTGAAGGAGTGCAGTGAGCCAGAGAGGAGGCGGAGGGGAGAGCAGGAGAGTGAGAGAGAAAGCACCAAGAGAACGGAGCCGCTCCCGGGAGAGCGACAAGGCCTTGGAATCCATGGCCACGGATTGAAAGTGAAACCAGGAAGTTTTTGTCCTCAGCAACGCTCAGCTCCTCAGGTACAGGTGTATGTACAGTAAGGGAAGGTCCAGGTGACAAAGACAGAGGCAGAAATTGGTAGAGAGAGTGTGGTGCCCCTCCTGTTGGAGAATGTGTCTTCAGGACACCCCAGTCCTAGTCTCATTTCACGCATGACCTGGGACAATACTCAGTGAAATACCCCAGGTGCAGAAGGACAAATACCACCTGATCGCACTTATCTGTGGATTCCAAAAAAGTCAGACCCATAGCAGCAGAGACTAGAATGGTTTTCAGGAGCGGGGATAGGAGTGGGGGGCACTGGGCAGATGTTGGTCCAAAGATAAAATTTCAATTATATAGGAAGAATAAGTTCAACAGGTCTATTGTCCATCATGGTAACCATAGTTAATAAAAATATATTATTATGTACTTGAAAATCACCACAAGAGTACATTTTTAAGTGTTCCTAGCACACACACACACACACACACACACACACACATACACACACACACACACACAAATGGTAAGTATGTAGGCCAGGTGAGATGGCACTGCCTTTAATCCCAGCTATTCAGGAGACTGAGGAATGAGGATTTCAAGTTCAAGGCCAACTTCAGCAATCTAGTGAGATCTTGTGTCAAACTAAGAAGATAAAAAGAGTTCAGGATGTAGCTCAGAGGTAGAGTGCCCCCAGATTCAATCCCCAGTACCACACACTCACAAAAAAACAATTATGAGCTGGGTGTGGTGGCGCACACCTATAATCCCAGTTCTTGGGAGGCTGAGACAGGAGGATTGAAGGTTCAAGGCCCACCCACCTCAGCAACTTAGAGAGATCCCTTGGCAACTTAGCAAGATCCTATTTCAAAATAATAAATGAAATTAGACTGGCAGTGTGGCTTGGAGGTAGAATGTTCCTGGATTCAATCCCCAGTACCCCTCCCAAATATATACATGTATATGAAATGTTGTATGTGTTAACTAGCTTGATTTAGTTATTCCACAATGTATATTTTTTTTCAAAACATCATTTGGTACTCTACAAATATATATGATTTTTATTTGTCAATTAAAAATAAAAATTAAATTTACAAAAAGATTCTAGCTTTAATTCAGACACATCATCATCTCATAATCTCTTTAGTGGAACTATATTTAAGATCTCGGGCTCTGGAACCAGACTGCATGGATTTGAATCCTGGCTCTGTCCCTTTTAGCTGTGTGACCTTGGGCAGGCCACTTAGTCTCTCTGTGCTTCAGTTTCCTTATCTGTAAAACAGAGGTAATAGCTGTGTGACCTTGGGCAGGCCACTTAGTGTCTCTGTGCTTCAGTTTCCTTATCTGTAAAACAGAGGTAATAATAATATCTCCTTCAAAGGGTTGTCTGAGCATCAAATATGTTAATGATTATAAAATGCTTATGACAGCACTTGGCTTATAGTCTTTGCTCTATTAAGTGTTAGCCATTGTTATTATTATTGTTATTATTCCTGTAGGGACATCTGATGTGGGGAGAAAATGGTTAACAGAAGGGGATGCAAAGTTACTTACCCCAGCCTGGATGCCTTCTCCTTTCCCATCCTTCCTGTTTCAAGGCAGATCACATCCACTGGGTTATTAGCTACAGCACCATTCAGGGCGAGCAGACAGCTACCTTTTCTTTTCTTGCAAAGTAGATGACAGCTGGCATTTAAAGAAATCGTGGGAGAGCTGCTTGGGTAGAAAGAGCACTGGACTTGGATGTGCAAGTCCCGGGGTTAGCCAGGCTCCAGCATCGGATGACTTTGGACAGGTCACGACAACCTCCTCAGTTTACAGATGGGGACGTTGAGTCCCAGGGATTTGGCTTCAAGATTCCCACAATCTCTTCCAGATCCAAAAGTCAGCATTGGTTTCAAACCAGTGCCAGTCAAAAATGCAAGTGCTGTGAAAAAGTATAAAAAGGAACCTTGGATTCAAATGGTCAAGAATTGTGTTTGCTTCTTTAGCCCAGTCAAGAAAAGACCATGTTTATTCCTGGCATTCAGTTTTACGTTGGGAGTAGCAAAGGCTCTAAGCCAGGAATTTTGTTAGCTCCTGGGTCCAGAGGGTTGAAAGGTTATTCCAGTGAATTTTATCACCTCCCCTGTATAGATGCTTCTCTACTTATGATGGGGCCATATGCCAATAAACCCATCATGGGTTGAACATGTCACAAGTCAAAAATGCTCTTAATATACCTAACCTACTGACCATCTCTTAGCCCAGCCTAGTCTACCTTAAGTGTAGTCTACCTTAAGTGTAGTCTACCTTAATTAGCCTACAGCTGGGCAAAATCATCTAACAGCAAATGTATTTTATGAAAAAAATAAAAAGTTGAGTATCTCAGGTAGCTTATTGAATACCATACTGAAAGCGAACAGCAGGTTGTGTGGGCCTACTTTTGCACCATTGTAAATTGGAGACGATCTATCCTGAAAGGGTATAGGCCTCCCTGCTATTCTTCTCAACACTGTGATTTTAAACGGTGCTTGAGTGATCTTATTTTGTCTCCTCTAAAGTGTCTGACATAGCCCATGCACTTTGCAATGCCATATTGACACCTAAGGGAGATTAAGAGATTTTCTTTTGATGGCTTCTTCTAAGAGTTCCATCTCCCCCCTGGTTCCTCTGCTCATCCTGCTCAGTGGTCAGATGAGCTTTGCTTCACAGTGAGAAGAAAGCCTTCGTTTATTGCATGTTCTCGGGGCTGCATATAACGGGAGCGGGTCAGCCAGCTATGGAGTCGAGTGAGCTCTGCAATCCCAGAGGGAGTTTGACAGAGGATCCGCTGGACTCCTTTCTTCTGTTGTCCCCTGTCACCCACCTCCTCAACCCTCTCTCACTTCGGCTGATAAAAAAAGGTGCTTTCAAAGTGACAAGGTTAATAATATTTGTATTTGAGGAATGTCATACTTGTACTTCCTTCTAACATAGATTTAAATAGGCTGTGGGGATTCGCACTTGATTTAACTCCCCCACCAAAAGCTCAGGGCTGATTGTCCCAGTGACCAGCACTGAATGCTGTTCTCAAAAATGAGAGACTAGCAAGCCGACAGTGTGTCACATCAGCAACCTCTCTCCCAATTCCTCCGCAAATGGAAGTTTATGAAAAGAAACACTAACTCAAATCACAAAATCCTGTGTTTGAAATAAACGGTCTTGCAACAAACATTTCCGTCTGCAAACGTCCAAACTTTTCAAAAGATTAAAGGAAATTAGGGCTGGCATGTTTCATTAATTTGGCACCACTGCGGAGGAAATGTGGTACTCATTTCATTTGGGTGGATTATGAAATGTGTCAGTTTTTCCATTCTCTTTCTCCAGGGCATTTTTTTACTGCAAGGCCTGTCATGATGACATCACAGATCCCAAAAGGATTAAAAAATGTGGCTGCAAAAGGCGTAAGTAATGTTTCTTTCCCCCCTCCCCTCCTACTCTCCTTCCTAGTCCCTACATTCACTTTCCTTCTCCTTTTCCTATTAGAGAAACAGTAAACATCAAGAGTTCTCTTGAATATGTTTATGTTTCACCCAGCAGTCTAAAGAGACATGAAATAGATACCCGTCCTGGCTCTGTTAGAGGGTGAAGAATCATTACTGTCAGTACCTAAGGTGAACCCAGTACTTAATCGTCACTTCTTGACTCTAGAGGAGTGTCCAGGTAGATATGTCCAGTCTAATGTCAAGCATGATGCATAAAAAGTAGGATGCCTAACTGGGCACAGTGGTGTGCACCTGTAATCCCAGAGACTTGTGAGGCTGAGGCAGGAGGATTGCAGGTTCGAGGCCAACCTAGGCAATTTAGTGAGACCCTATCTCAAAATAAAAACTTAAAAAGTGCTGGAGATATAGCTCAGAGGTAGAGTGCCCCTGAGTTCCATCCCCAATATCTAACACACACACACATACACACACACACACACACACACACACACACACACACACGTAAAGATAGGACATCTATGGACACAGAGGATGGAATGTTTTTGTATGGTGATTTCCAGTGGATAGGAGACCACCAAATGTAAAGATGGCTGTGCCAGGGCTGAGAGGGAAACTGAGTCTGAGGACTCAGCCTCCAAAATGGGAAATGACTAATGATTTTTTTTCTGTCTGGGATTCCTGTAGGCTTTAGTATCAAAGGTCAGAGTTTTTAGCTGTGACTCCCTCAGACCACCCCAAGAAAAGGGGTGATCTCTCCAAGGGCTTCAATTACCACCATCCCAAAAGCCACCCTGGAGCGCATTGCTCTTTGAGTCCACTGGACTGGGCTCAGTAGATTCTGGTGTTGCCTGAAATGAGCCTTTTCCAAAGCAGCGGCCCTTGGGGCCTCCGTGGTGGGTCAGAGTCACTGGCTTGCGGGCTCCTCAGAGATTGTGACGTCCAGTGGTCTTTGCCTTGGGAAGGCCATGCCTTTTGCAGTAATTATGCTGTTGCCTAATAGAAATCGTTCTCAACCCTAGAGAAAGCAAAAATAATGACCCCTTCCTTCCTCTGGTGACTTAGTGTTTGAAAAGCTCCTCGTGGTGGTGGACTTTGATCCTTACCAGAACCCTGAGTAATTGGCAAGGGCTGTTATTAATCCCATTTTACAGAAAGAGGCAAGGAAGCTTCCAAGTTTAGGGAGAGGATGAGGTTGCTGATGGTAGTACAGTCAACACAGAGGGACTCGGGTCCCCAAGAGGCCTCTCTCGATGCTGCTGCCTGAATGCACTCATCTGTTTTGCAAGAGGGAAGGGTGAGGTGTGTGACCTCAGGTTTGAGGAGTAGGGACACAGTTATGAAAGATCACCTCATAAAATACTTTTGTACCGGCAGACCGGATGGAAAAGCACCACTCCTGGGATTTCCCAGCTGAAGTGGGGACCTTTTCAATGCAATCCTAAAAGGACACATGTAAAACTAGGAAGATAAAAATATAGCCCTGTGGAGCACAGAGAATTCACTCCATCTCTTGGGCAAGTACCATGAGCCAAGCCTTGGCCTAGAGAAGGTTCTAGAGAAATCCTTTCAGGTGGGCTCCCAACCCAGCTAAGACCCACTGTCTTGCTCCCTTCTTCTCATATACATGGTCACCCTTCCCCTAACGCTGTCACCTTATCAGAATATGTACTCATTGATATCTTATATCTCATTGATATTGCAAGAGCCTCTGACTCTTTGGGACCTCACTCCATCCCAATAACCTACAAGAAAAAGCAGCTAAGAAAGTATAAGGTTCCAGAGAAAGCCGAGTCCCTATCCAGTCCCCCAAGCTCCATATCTCACAATGCACTTCCAACCAAGCAGTCAACCCAGCCCTGCTTGGTTGGCTATGAACAGGGAAGCAGATCTCGGTTGATCAGGCAGCTCCTGAATCATTTCCATCAAAAGGAAATCCTGAGGGTTGAGGAGAACAAGAGAGGAACATACAAGAGAACTCTTTTGTAAGGAAACTCTTATAGTGAGGGCCTTGGGAAAGACAGGAGGGTGTTGAGGACAGTAATTCATGAAAGGATATTTATCTGCCAGAGAACCGTATCACACAGGGATATCAATGAAGTGGCAAGACTACAGCGTATTAACCACGTAACCTTTCATGTAGTGTTGAGTACTCTCTTTGTGCAGTGTGCTATTCACGGAGCCAGGGATGGGGTGGCAAGTTATGTATAGTCCTTGTCCTCCTGAAACCTTCACTCTAATAAATGGAGACAAATCATCATTTTGTAAGCAGTTAAATAATTTCAAATACTAAGAAGAGAGGACTGACCCATCAGGATGCAAGGAATCTTGCCGGAATGCAAGTACTTCATAGCTTCCTTGGTACTTGGATGAAGAATAGACTTGGGAAGCAATAATAGAAGTAGAAGGAGGAAAGAGCTTCTCTGTTGCTCTGAAGCTAGAACATCCCTCACAGGACACCATAGTGGATCACAGCAGACTATTTTTAAAGTCCTTACAGATAAGGATTTGACCTCCAGAATATTTTTCCATCTTGGTTCCAGGCAAGCAAATAGTAGTGAACTTTATCTTTCTCCTGAGGGAAGAGACACATAATTGCTTAAAATAACGTTATTTTCTTCATTTCCCTTAAAATGAGTGAAGCTAGTGAGGCGTAGATCTCTATTGTGCAGGGACACGTTGCTGCAGAAGCATTGCCACTACCAAGCCAAGCCCATGTGACAGAGCCCTCAGCTTCAAGGTTAACATTTGATCACAATCGGAATTGGCCAAATGTTGTTCTTCCTAATAAAAGGCCATAGCCCAAAGGGCAAGATGCAGATGTGTGTTGGGAGTGAGGTGGTTAGAAAAAAAATGAATTATTAAACCAAGCCTACCTCCCCAGGTAGGCCAGGCAAGTGAGGAAATTGGAGAAGATATGTTTTGGTTGCAAAGGAGCTTGAATTAGAAAGAGCCAGGATTGTTAACCACATACGGGGGGGTTCCCATACCATCGAATGGGCATTGCTGGGTGCCCTAAGTTGGAAAGGGACCTCAACCCAACTGGTATTTGTCCCAGTCTGTTAGCCCATGTATTAATAATTCATGCTGGAGTAGTAGATCTCCGTAAGGGCAGAGGTAATGACAGTACCTGGCCTTTATTCACAGCTTCCTAACTCTCCTCCTCCACCCAGCCTTTCCCAGTCCAACCCCATTTCTCCCTTCCCATTTCTTTTCATTCAACAACCTTCAATGTTTCATGTCATATTATCTAGAGAAATATGGAGTGTGGGCATTCCATTTCTGAAAATCGTGTGGTTATATAGTTTAACTTCTGCATTTCTTTCCATTTCTTCATAGCAGTTCATCAATGAAGCGAGTCCAGCCCAGCTGCCTGGCCAAGGAGCGAGCTCTCAGAATCTGCCATTTACCCATTTTCTTTTTCTGTGTAATAACCGTGGTCTAATGATTTATATTTTCCCTCCTAGCCTCTGAAAGTTTACTCAAGGGTAGAATCCTAAGGGACAAGTCATGTCTAGATTGATGTGTTTGAAGGGATTTTCTTTACCTTCTAATCATTGACATATCTTTGATTTATTTTTTCTCTTTGCTGCCTTGGAATACGGCCCCTACTCTATTTTAACTGCACACTGGTAGTGATCTATTGTGAGTAAAACGGGTTCCCAGCAGCCCGGAGTCTAGTTCCCCTGTCTTTCTCTAGACGAGATACTTCTTTTATTTTCTGTACAGTTTCATTTCACTTTTGGTATTCATGTTGCATGTAACAGTGACATCATGCCCGGACTCGCTCATGTCCAACACCGTCTGCAGAGTAGCGGGGAGCCGGAGAGTGCATGGAGCCCACTCTCGGCACATCCACCCACCCCTAGCCTCTGGCCAGCTTCTGACGCTGTCTTATTTTTCCACTTGAAAATAAGACCTTGACAATAGTGTGTTTCTCTTGAAGGCCTTGTCTCAGGACTTTGAAGGGACACTGATTAGGCTGAGGTAATTACCACTATAGCTGCAGAAGCCTCGTCCAGCGGGGTTATTCCCGTGCTTGCCTTTGATCAATTATACTTGGTCTCCTCTGCTATGGAGCTCGACTTCCTCCCCTGAAGGAAACACATAGGCTACATATATATTCCTGTGCTGTGACATATATATGATGTGCACTAGTATTTTATATGTAAAAATTATATTTTTATATATAAGCATAGAGAAAGATTCCATAAAGAGAGGAATGTATTTATTATGGTGTACGTGCCTCTCTATGCAAGAAGGTGCTTGTTAGAGAATTGGCTCCTCACCTTTGGGACTGTAAGTATCTAAACTGCTTTCCTGGAGACAAGTATTTTCACAGTGGTAATTATTTCCTACAGTCTATGAAGTTTCCTTGTTTCAATACCCAGTATGACCTACCCAGTTCCTCTGTAAGTGTTAGTCAGATGTCTTGGAAGATCTATTTACTTGCTTAAGGAAGAAAGAATGACTCAAGAAGAATGTTCCATTTCATTCATGACCTCTGTAGGAGTCTGAATGAGTCTCAACGTTCTAACTTAAGCAAGTTGTAGGACCCCCCCACCCCACCCTCACCCAACCAGGCATAGGAGTTGAGGAGGAGCTTTTAAGGGCAGCATTTCACTGTGTGACTTACAGCGAGGTTGCTCTTGGTGGCACCAGCAAAAAGCTTTACTTTACAAAAAGCATCTTTACTCAAGAACACAGACTCCACTGAAACCAAAACCCAATCTGCAATTCATTGAGTCCAGTGGCTCTGGAACTTGGAGAAGATGTTTCAGCCCACCATCCTCTTCGATTCCTTTGCAGAAGAACCAGCAAGTTGAGCATCTGACTTTGACTAGTCTTCAGTGTTGGGAGGGCATAGAGTACTCAAATGTAAAAGCAACCCAAAACAATGAGCTTCTTCAACTCAACGCATAATTTTGCCAAATTTGACTCCGCTGCTCCCTTCTTCCACAGATTGCTTCTAAGGATGGCTTGAGGGCAGGAGCCACATCTATACTGCAGAGGTTGCATACTGCATATAACAGTCCTTCAGAATTAGGGGGAAATGTAGTGTCGATCAAAAAATAACTCCGGTGCCAAATTCTTCTGCCTTTCCTAGCTTCAGTGTGATGGTTGGCAGAATCGACTAGGTTGTGTGCTCCGGGTTGCTGACATTAACTAGTTTTGTCTCCCCCCTCTTCATGTTCTTGGAGAATCACCTGGAAGATCTTTCTTCTTCCTCCAGAAGGTAATGGGAGGAATTTTGCTAAGTGAAGACATCATTCCTCATTTATAGGACTTGAAAGAATGTTCTTTGATTCCCAGTGCCACATCAAACCATATCCCTCAAACCTAAACCTTGGTGGACTTTTCTCCCATGGATTTTTTAAAATAATTTTAGTTGTTGCCAAGCCTTGTTGCTATGAAGAGTAGCTTCCGGGTTCCTGCTTGGAAATAGTTTCTTCACTAGATCGGTTTTAAAAGTGAGGTTGTGATCTGAAAGTGTCAGTTAGTTGAGTGGCAGATTTTTCCCCCTCCCGCATCAGTTTTTCCCTTGCATTTGAAACCTAAAATACCGTCTTCCCCCCCTCCCCAAGCCATTGGAAAACTCCACCTGGGCCTCTCTATCCAGGGCAGCTTTTCCTGCCCTTTCCAAACCACCCTGGAAATTAAGATTCTGCAATTGTGAATTGGCTGACAATTTGGTTGCTGATGCAGGAGGCAGATGGTGCTGAGGATGGGATGGGATCCAACTCTCTCTTCCATTCCAGGCTTGGCTGGGAAGGGCTAACTCAGAGAGAACCCGAGTTTGACAGCTGATTGTCAGTTTGTCTCAAGGAAAGAGAGCTAACTATGCTACGTCTGCAGCAGGTTTCATTTCTCATGATCATGACCTTTGAAAATAGAAGAGAAGTTGTCCAAGTACACATCTGAGAAATCTTTCCATTTTAAACACTCAAGAGTAAACAGATAGCTTTGATGATATCCATTAGGGAAATACTTTTATTGTGTCTCTATAAATACTACTAGGAAGTCATAATGGAAATATTGGATGGCTATCCACTTTATTGTGGCGAAGAAAAGCACATAAAAGCTTTCTCTTCAATTATGAAACTGCCCGAACAGAGTTCTTTGGAGGAAGGTGAGACCCAGGATCTAATTCTTGGCAACTGCATAACCTCTTTGATTCGGTGGCACTGTTCCAAGAACAAGGACCTTATGATGTGGGCCACGGAGAAAACAGAGTCCCTGGAGGCCTGTATCACTCCTTTCCCAGAGTTAAGTCAGCCCATGGGGGCAGTTAATTGAGCATAACGTTCCAAGAGCCCTAAGATGGAATGACAAGTAGCTCCAACATTCACACCTGCCAGAGACACACTCTTGTCTGCTCCCTCTCCCAGGAAGCTGCAGCAGGGCCTTGAGGAGACCCAGTCAGCTGGTGCTTGCAAGAGACCACTTTTGACCACCGTAGGATCATCTCCTAGGACCTCCCATCCCTTTGTCCCCACTGCCCCTAAACATCTGTTGTGGATCGGAGCAGCCGTTGAATTGAAATGACACTGCACGCATTTCAATTCTTCCAGACAGCAGCCCCTCTTTCTCCTTTCAGAAAGCAGCCTGCAAGTTCAGGTTAACTTGCCAGTTAACAAGCTGCTCTTCCATACCGATCCACTAGATGTCCTCATAGATCTACTTTGTATTGCTATTGAAATCCCCAGGAAAACCTTTCTCTGAGGATTGGGATTTAGCTCGAGAGCAATGGGTGACTACTTAAGAAAGAAACTCAGCAAACACCAAAGGAGAGAGACACTTTGTGTGGTCAAGAAGTAGAAAAGAAACTTCTGCTTTAAATAAATACTGAGATTTTCCAAGTCCCCCTTTGAAACCTAACTGGGAGTTTTTAAGTAGCTCTCTGATATCTGAAATTAACCTTCTAACCTGAATCAGATCTAAAAAAAAGGAAACAATCACTAAGAAATGGAAATAAAATATCAAAATATGATTGGTCTGAATATCCATGATTCACTAAAACAAAATTAAAGGATTAAGAAGCCAGAGAGAGAGAGATGACCGGGAGGTCATTTCTAAACTAGGAGATCCATGATATATTCTTGATATAATCTTATTTTACAACTGGAGAGTATACTTTTACACACAGAGTGTCCATATCTTTTGGAACATCTACCACCAGGGAGGCAAGTCCTCATCCGTTTTCAGTTAAAGAACTTGTCCATGACTTGAAAAATGGCCTGAAGGACATTTCTTCCTGGCTGGTCCGCACATCCTTCAAGTCTGATGGATCACCCCACCAAGTAGAAGGTCACAATCAACTTCACCTTTTAAGAAAGTGGACCCAGAAGCATATAGGTGAAGACACTGACCGGGTCCCTGAAAATGGACTATTCCAGAAGTAGAGAGCCACCCTCCCAGTGGGTGGCACTTGGCGTAGATGTTGTGGTTCATGAAGGTTTGTCAACATGTGGCGCTCAATCATTTTTACCTGTTTCTGTCTTGTCTCGGAGCCTCGTGTTGACCATTCTTGCTGGTTTTCTTTTCTTCTTCTTCTTTTTTTTA
The DNA here is from genome assembly GCA_004027185.1 of Glis glis. NCBI lineage: Eukaryota > Metazoa > Chordata > Mammalia > Rodentia > Gliridae > Glis > Glis glis. Next base: position 5,065 of record PVJS01003890.1, on the reverse strand, counting down.
TTTTTTGTGGTGGTGCTTGTTGTCTCTTTTGAGATTTCTATTTTGCATTTGGTGTGAGTGTAAAAATGACTGGGGAAGGAATGACGAGTAATAGCATGTTTTCTTTTTTTATGCATATGCTGCTTTGGAATGTGACTGCTTATAATTAACAGTTAATCTTCTTATAGCAAATGGTTTTCTGCTGCTTCGATTACCAGTTTCAGCCTGTTCCTGCATGCTAACAATATGAAATTTTAGAACAATGCATGGTTTCCAGAACAGCCAACAATGGCAGTTGCAAACAGTCCCTGAAAGCTACTGGTTTGCTGTTATATTTCCTCCTGAACTCAAATGAAGCAGGAGGTTTCAATCACCCTTTCTAATGGGTTTACCTCTGAAAAAATAGTTTCAAAAGTTAATCCATCCTCAACATCTCTCACCCTCTCCTCCATGTCCTTAAAGATGGTGTGTGTATACATATATATATATACATAAATATGTATATACACACACACATATGTATATATATGAACTTTCATTCCCTACATATGTGTCAGGTCCTATTATTGTTTATGAACCCAAAGTGCCAGTATGGAAATGAAAACCAGGGACTGTTGCTAATGAGAAGCATAGCATTTCTAAATTTGGTGGGCTTCTCCTCTACTACAGCATTTGAATTTTTTAAAAAATGTTTTTGAACAATTTATCTACAGTAAAACAACAAAAAAAGTCATCCTTGTTTTTCTCTTCTGTGTAAATAACAAATCAATATTTCTAGCAAAAGAACTAAGAAAGAAAAAACAAGGGTTTGGTTCTCCAAGCTATACTCCAGGTCCAGATGCGTTTAAAATGAATTTATTTTCATGTCTTCAATTGAAGATCCCCACCCCTTTCTTGACTTCAGCCGCTGCTGTTTGTTGGGGATGTCTGAGTGTTCATACCAGACCTTCTAAATTCTTCTGACTCAAATGCTATAGTGGAACTTTTTTTATTATTATATTTTGGTAAAAGCTGAGCTCAAAGGAATGATATACCACGCATCGAACAGGGATGGGGCTGCATGATGATCGGAACAGACTAGCTAGGATGCTAAAAGAACATGTCACTAAAACTGTGAGCAAAGTTTACAGGAATGGAGATGCTGCTGAAGAGATCTCTCATTCATCTCCCCAGTGCCTGTTCTTCACAATCATAATGTTACCCTTGCTTGAAAAATATACCGTATGGCAAGTCATAAAGGTCTTAGAACAGGACTTGACCCATTCGAGAGATTTAAACCCCATTCCTGGTGACTGTAACATTAAAGAGGGCAAAACCACAAGCCATGTTTTAAAATAAGAGGGCAACCATTCTTTACAAAGAAAAAGAAAAAAGGGGGAATGATTTTCCAAATGCAAGGTGTGGGCGCAGGGAATAACACCTCTTGTCCAAGTTCACTGTTTGGCGGTGATGCTTGAAATAAATATGAATTCTTCTCCTACCCTGTGAGATAAGCAGGCAAGTTCATGCTAAGTGATAAGCAAACATGTTTGCCTGTTGTAGCATCAAAATGAGGTACAAAAAGCTTATCTTGTTGTACCGAAATATAAATTGGCTTGAAGGGTAAAGGTGAAGGGTATTGGAAACTGCCATGGTGACAACCAGCAATTTTTGTAGGTCAGTGTTTGGGGTAGGTACAGAACCTATAATACTTGCCTTAGAAGAGCTACCAAAGAACTGGGTAAAGTGGTACACCCCTGTGACCCCAGTACTTGGGAGGATCGTAGGTTCGAGGCCAGCCTCAGCAATTTAGCGAGACCCTGAGCAACTTAGCGAGACTGTTTTTAAAATAAAACATAAAAAATGGGCTAGGGATGTAGCTCAAAGGTAGAATGCCCCTGGTTCAATCCCCAATCCCCTCCCCCTCCAAAAAAAGAAGAGCTACCAGGGGGGCATGCAAATCTCAGTAAGATAATTCACATGGGACCTATTCTCTCATTTCATGTTTTGTGATTTTTAATCTATTTTGGCCAGGATTTTCTGTGTAAGGAAAAAATTATGATCGATTAACTGGTAGCCTGATTGCTTTATAAATTTTTGGTGGGTGGAGAGAGAAAAGCAGATAGGATTTGCAGATTTAGCTTTATGCAGAAGTCACCCCCATAAGTAGGTAAATGCCTTCCAATAGACCAATATCTCATGTGCTTTTGATAATTTCTTATTTGTGAACTTCCTTTAATGTCAAATACGCAGCGTTAGCCTTGAGTAGCTGCATTTCTTATATGGACAGATTTGGATATTTGTTCTGTCAAGAGTAAATTTAAATTCCTGTAGCTATCATGTAAACTCACTCCCGGGAAGTTCAGTGAAGGCATCCCTAGATTCTATATTAACATGTAATCGTTTCACATCTAATTTGATGGAAGCTTGTCCCAGGCTCTGCCTAATGCCCAGAAATGGATGGAAATTAGAAAGCTTACATATTAGATACGTTTGCCTCTTGCAAAAACCACTTATTGTACCAAATAAGCAATGAATTTAATTGATTGGCTGTGCGTCTCTTCCATCCTCCTGCATTAATTGTGCCAGGGGGAAAATGTTGGTTACTTTTTTGCTGTCCATAATTTGCTCTTCTTCTCATCCAAGAACCCGATAGCATTCGGCCCTGCCCTTTTCCTGTGGTCACTGCTCCACCGAGAAAAAAAATCTGCACCAGCCTTGGGGGACGAGAAAGGCAATTTATATTTTCACTGCTTTTTTGATGTACAAGCAAACTGTTACCAACGATCACTCTGCATTTTTTTTGTGTGTGGGTCAAGACTGTTAATGTGAACTAAGACCTGTGTTAAATCCCTGCAGCTCCCTCCCAGCTGCCTTCCGTGTGTGACTTTGCCATTAACTGCTGCTCTTCCTCTCCTCCCATCCCACCCCATGGTTATAGCCAAGATGTCCATCTACAAGAGAATGAGACGGGCATGTTGTTTTGATTGCGGACGTTCTGAGCGTGACTGCTCGTGCGTGTCAGGCCGTGTGCGTGGTAACGTGGACACCCTTGAGAGAGCCTTCCCACTTTCTTCTGTCTCTGTTAATGATTGCTCCACCAGTTTCCGTGCCTGTAAGTTCAAACCCAACATATGCACTTCCCTGTCTGTGCTGTCTGTGGTATCATCCCTGTCTTGTGTTGTGCCCGGTGGTTCTGTGAGTCAGTCAGACTGGTGTCTTCTTCCCACTGTGATGTTATGTGGTGGTACATTGCCCCAGCTGCCTGTGTCCCTGTGTATGTGCCTTGGAGGGCGTCCCTTCTGTGTTTCTTGCACTAGTGTGCAGGAAGGTGATTTAACAGTCTGTTGATGTTCTTCCTCTTTCTCTCATTTGAATCAGTGTAAGTGAAAATTAAAGCGATGAGATCTCAAATACTATATTAATACAGAGATATGTGAAAATGTATATGTGAATATTTTGGAAATGGCTACAAATTGGGTTGGATCAAAGGGAGCAATGGGGAAAAAGGGAGCAGAGGGGAAAAGCTTATGGGGAACAAGCCAGCTCTAGTATTAAGTTGCTTTTAGTGAGCTTAATTTCCAGCCTACAGGAATATAGATGCAGATGGATGTATGTGAAAATATATATCTATGCATACTTTTTTCCTCTGTCTCTCTAACCTGAATCTCATTCCTCTAGTGCCAGATTTCATCCTACATTCTGATAAAGAGTATTTTAAATCTGCCAACCTCCCTAGGCTGGTAGATTCTACAGCTTCCCCTGGGAAAGAGGATTAGTTCAAAGGATGGTTCCATTATTATCTTTTATTTTTCCAACAACATAGCCCAACTTAACTAAGGTATCTTGTAACAATTATGAGTCTAAATAACAAAAATCGTAAGACATGAACTGCCATGATATCCTTGAGTCTATAGCACAGGTCTTTGTTGCTCATGAGCCCAGATGTTAAAGAACTGGCTACCCTGGGGCAGCTTGTAGCTGGAGAGGCTGGGATGAGCCAAACTCCTGAGATGGCCCTCATCCCTGTCTTCACCACAGACTTTGCTATTCTGTCTACACAGTTCACAGGTGATATTATTGAAAGCTCCAGTTTGAGATGCTGGGATGTGTGTCCTCAACTGCCTGCAGAAAGGCTGAGTTCTGCTTGAGGACTTGGATACCCTTAAAGTATGACCGTGATTTCACGTATTTGATATTGTAGGAGGTAGGGAGCAATTCTTCTTTCTGCACCTCATCCCTTCCTCTGGAAAGGACCCAACACATTTATTGGTGACCATGTTGCCATCTATCTTCTCCCCTCCTAAGTGCTCAGAGCTGGTTGAACTAGACTTTCACCAGGGAGGGTTAGTTCACACCCACCAGAAGGAGAGAAGAAGAGCACGTAGCTCTTGAGCATTTATTCCCATGAAAAGTGAGCATGTGAGCAGGGCGTGGTGGCACACGCCTGTAATCCCAGTACTTGGGAGGCTGAGACAGGAGGATCACAGGTTTGCAGGCAGCCTCAGCAACTTAGTGAGACCCTCTGCAATTTAGTGAGACCCTGTTTCAAGATAAAAAAAAATAAAATAGATCTGAGGGTGTAGCTCAGAAGTGGAATGGCTTGAGTTCCATCCCCAGTACCACAAAAAGAATAAAAAAATAAAAAGAAAAGAAAAGCTAGTGTGCTTGACTCGCCTGCACTGGTGTTGAAGGTGGTTCTAGCATTGTGTTCTTGTATGATGGTGATCTATGGGGACTTCTAGAGTGGGGAACCCTAACTCCACTGTATGCACCAGAGTGGTGAGCCATGCCGGGTCTGATGTTTGAGCCTGCAGTGCAGGTCTGAGGCAGGTCTGTGCACAGAACTGTATTGGGAGCATTTGGAAAAGTTCCCTCTGGGAGCAGAGAATCATCCTCTCTGATTCAAGACTCAGTGCTCCTTCAGAACAGCACCAAGGGACAAGACGGGTTTAAAAGTGGTACCTAGCCGGGCATGGTGGCACACGCTTGTGATCCCAGTACTTTGGGAGGTGGAGACCGGAGGATCTGGGTTCGCGGCCAGCCTCAGCTGTCTCTCTCTCTCTCTCTCTCTCTCTCTCTCTCTCCCTCTCTCTCTCTCTCTCTC